>JBCEWC010006960.1:0-22161 GCA_038996855.1 Solanum aculeatissimum | reverse complement strand
ATATAATATAATATAATATAATATAATATAATATAATATAATATAATATAATATAATATAATATAATATAATATAAATAAATAAATATAATATAAAATATAAAAATATACTAAATTGATCTTTAAGATGAGAGGTATTGTAGTAACCTCTTTAGAAAAGTCACAACCCTTCAAAAAACTCACAACCCCTCAAAAAAGCCAAAACACTTTGAAAAAGTTACAACCCTTTGAAAAAGTCACAACCATTGGAAAAAGTCACAAATCTTTGAAAAAGTTATAATTTTTTGAAAAAAATAATTCTTCGAGAAAGTCACAACCCTTCCAAAATATCACTACCCCTTGAAAAAGTCACAACCATTCAAAAAAGTCACAACCTTTCGGAAAAGACAATTCTTCAATGTGAAAAATTATATGCTTTCAATATATATAGTATAATATAATTAAATAAATATAATACAAAATATATATACTAAATTGATTTTTATGTTGGGAGGCATTATAGTAACTTCATTAGAAAGTCACAACCCTTCGAAAAAGTCACAACTCTTAGAAAAAGTCACAACTCTTCTGAAAAGTCACAATCCTTTCAAAAAAGTCACAACCCTTCAGGAAAGTCACAACCCTTTGAAAAAGTCACAACTCTTCAAAATAGTCACCACTCCTTGAAAAAGTCACAACCTTTCGAAAAAGCCACAATCCTTTAATGTAAAAAATTATCTTCTTTCAATATAATATAATATAATATAATTAAATAAATATAAAATAAAATATTAAAAATGTATACTAAATTGATTGTTAAGTTGGGGGTATTATAGTAATTTAACATTCAAGTTAGGGAGTTCAAGCACTATAGAAAAATAAATTATATCAAGAAATACTGTTATAATCCAAAAATATACTTGAAGATAACTAGGACTGTCACGACCCGAGAGTAGGGCCTAGGTGTGACATGACAAATGAGAACTTGAGAGTCCTCAATCAAGCCATGTTAGCATTTATTTACACATCATTGGTTCGGAAGCGCGTAATATAACAAATAGCACATAATTTTAAGGGATTGCGGGACTTTGGACTCAAGATATGGGGATATTGTTGGGAATGAGATTTACATGAATCACGTAGCACATAACAAGTACGTTCTAAGGGGCGGGTAAGTATGACTCAAGCTATGGGGGCAAGAAGCGACTTGGGACTTTCCACATAAGCACATTCTCATTAGAATCAAGTCAAAATAACATAAGTTTATTCATAGTCAAAGCATGACATAATCATAGCATCCCAAATAAACATATAATACGACGTATAACATAATCTGATATGTCCAACAATGCCTCTACATAGAATGAGACGGGGGCCACGACATGTCCCGGGCTCACCCTTAAGTCATAAGATAAGATAGAAAAGACATAACAAAGCATAAGATACAGGAAGGTGGGGAGTAATAGGCTTACCACTAGTAACAATCCAAGATCACCAAGCTAAGCGTCCAAAGGTGGATAGATATCGGCTATGGACCCTACATGGTTAGATCATGTAGATAAAAAGTATGGGTTATCACATATAATGCACTAAGTATGCGGGCATGCAATGCATATGAACATGAACCTATAAAACAAATTAGATGACAAGGGCACATATATATATAGAAGGAGAATATAGGAAAGAATAGTATATCAATATGCCATGAAATCTGTGATGCATGAAATGTTATAATGCTTAAAGTATAGAGGATGAGACATATATAACCGACATCATAATCCATGTGAGCTAGTACATGAACTCCCGATGTCAGGCCCACTCATCAGAATTAGGGTGAATACTTGCCAAGGGTAGCCACACCACACCTTACGACCCAGTCATTTTGGTGTGATGGCCACCTTCCTTACGATCCGGTCACTTCAGAATGATTTTCAAGTCATATCATATCAAATACCTATGCTGGCACATAGTTCAAGAGAAAAGAGTGCGACCCTTGGGGATAGTCCTCTTACTACTCCACTCCCTTCGGTGTTCGATCGTCATCCCACAAGAATACATATACATATATATGTTTTCAAACGAAGGATAAGTACTTTAAATTCAATGCAATGCAAGGTTGGGCTGAAAAGTCAAATCATAATTTAAGTCTTTTCATACTTAGGCTAAAAAGCCAAACAAGAATTCAAGTAATAAGTGCAAGGACCAATGCATAGGAGTAGCTCATTCAAGACAAGTACAAGTTGGTGTAATCACCCAAAATGCTCAAAAGGCCAAGTCAAGACAAGATGTGATCACATTCTAGTCATATCCCATGTTGTTCAAAAATCAAGTCAAGTCAAGTCAAGGTGGGACTATGCTCATAACAAGAGTTTCATAAAAAATCAAGTTTCAAGTATGCATATGTCATGAATGATGATGAGAATAACATGGGAAATTAGAATTCATAATAGGAAGAATCCATATGAATTGATAGTTAAATCAACAAACAAAGCATAAATAAGATCATCCATGCATAAATTTAAAGAGTAAGGGAACATGCATAATTGAATCTTCATAAAACCAATGAAATTCAATAAATTAGGGCTTAATTCTCTTTAAAATCAACAATTAAATATAGCCCGTGCTTCAATTTAATAAAAACAATAATAAATTTAAAGACCCATATTTAAAGTAAGCATAATTTCATTAAATCAATTAAAGAAATTAATTTGGGGCTTCATGGTTGAAAGAAACCATGAGTAAATTCTCATATACCTTGATAATCAAGAAGCTTTAGAGGGAAGAGAGATTGAAGAAGAAAACTCCTTTGAATTCAAATTTCAATCCTCAAGCCACACTAGGAAGAGAGTTTTTAAAAGAGAGAGTTTGAAAATAATCCTAAGTGTTAGAAGAATTTGAATTGAATGGGGGTGTATAAGCTAATTTCAGGGGTTTAGGAGGGCTTAGGAAGACTAAAACGTCCTTAGGAATAACCAAAATTATAATTAAACCATTAATAAAATGGATAGGGAAAACTGGAACGACACCTACACGGTCAACTACATGGATCGTAAGGTGGTCACATGGACCATGAGTCCTCCCGTGAAGCTACACTTGAAAAATAATACATCGACAAAGATCCGAGACAGTAATCCCATACTTAGAAAAATTTTGCTCCAGCAAACAAACGGTCACCTTCACGGTCCATGAGGCTTCTCACGGACCATGAACTGCTCTATGGAGCCTCACATGGTCCAAAGCCTTGGTTGGCACATTCACACGGACTGGTTCATGGCCCATGAGGCCTCACACGGTCTGTGAACCACACTTTCTCATTGACGTGATTTCCGAAACATAAACCTTATACATAGAACCAATCCTTAGGTTAAGGCCATCCCGAAATACCTTACCACGCCTTGTGAGAGGTCACACGGGCTACATCATGGATCGTGAGATGGCACATTGCCCTGAAGGCCACCATGAGGCAGTGCCTTAACCAAAATTCTAGAAATGGATCCCTGTGCAGGCAGTCTAACCAAAAAGGCCATAAATTCTTCATCCGAACTATGAATCAAATAAAATCAAGTGCGTTGGAAAAATAACTAAAAGAGATTCAATTTGATAGGTCATGACCTCCTAGTTCTACCTGTGCTAAGAGATATGACCGTTTAAAGTCAATACTTCCACAAGACATCAAGTAAAACTTAACCAATGCGATTTCTTTGAAAATGACCACTCAAGAGAGACTCATGAAGCTCATTAACTAACCATGGTGGGTTCAAATCAAATCTCAATCAACATCGCAAGGTTAAAAAATTTTTAGGTTGTTACAAGGACTTTAGAAATATTACATCAATAAAAGTTCTTGAGATAAATTTGTAATGCTAAATTTTCTATACAAAAAGAACTTCATAACTTTAGAGTATGTTATTAATTTTAGAGTCTACAATAGCTCTTTATACGTGACTTTCAGGTTTTGGGATAGGTTGCATCTTTGGCTTTTATTGGTTGTTGTTAGCTATCATTATGCGTAGCCGCTACGACAGGTACTGTGGGTTGAATTAACTTCCCTATAGGTGGGATCTAACAGGCATCATCATGATCTGAAAGATTGGATCATGACAATATTATTACATAAACTATATTTTAAAGTGTCATGACCCCAAATAGGTCGTGAATGACACCTACACAAATTCTTCGGTGGAAAAAATATTACTATAACTAAATTAAGCAAACTATCAAGAGAATAAGCATTTAAAGATGTAGAAACAGGTTTAAATATAAGGTAAAGTTGAACTCCCATAAACTCAAACAGAATAATCTAAGCAATGTAGAAAAAATCCTCCCTAAAACTTGAAAGTTATTGTACTAAAACATCTACCTATGTTTTAGAATAAGGGGATGCAACCCGAGAATCAATATAATTTATACAATGTCTAAATAGTCTATGTCTGAAAAAATGGACTGAGAGTCTAGAAGAACCCATGGTATCCTTAAAGAGTTGGCTCACCCTTGAATTCTGAAAGGGTCAACAATCTCATAGTTGAGGTTCGTCAATAGCCGCCTAGAGATGCCATGTACTCAACAAAGAAAAAATAAGTATAGTATTAGTACACACAACAACAGTGTACTCGTAGGATCATAGGGCCATTCAATAAGTAAAATATAAATAAGCAACCATAACATAGTAAATCACACATACAGAAAGACATCATGTTACCATTTCATGCTCAATATACTAGTTTAACAATATCAATCTCAAATGCTACGAACTATGATGGTACTCTCATGGAATCCACACCTAAACTACTAGAGTGTCGGAACGTGATACATGATCTAATGATGTGTTGGAACGTGACACCAAATCCAAAAATGTATCAAAATATGACACCCGATTAAGTGATGTACCAGAATGTTATACCTGATCAAATAATGTATAAAAAATGATACTTGATTCGATAATGTGTCAAAAGTGATACTCGATCCAATACTGCCAATCACAATCAATACTGAATATTCTACAAACTTGCCCAATTCAAGTTAGGAGTTCATTACATGAAAGTTTGATTTCATACTATCATTTGTTAGGTTCATTCCTTCTTTCTCTATTCACATACATGCAGGTAGTACTATCAATGTAATTAACAAGCACATAAACATGAACGGAAATTAAAAATCATCATCTACCTCGAAACAAGTCTTGAAAATCTTTATAAAATTAGAACTTTTTCCTTTTTCATTGCTTTGGCTCGTTCATAGTCTAAAAACAATTACATTACAAAGAATTGATGAACATTGGCTTAAAATACTTGAATTATATCAAAATATCAATCCTTGATCACTTTTATGATCATCTCCCCCAACTAGGGAGCTTTTTCTCATCATTAATTCCCTTAAGAGAATCCTATAAGATTCTAAGGTCTATAAATCAAATTACAAGTTAGAGAAATGATTAACTTACCTATATAGATGAAATATGTAGAAAACCAAAGAAAAACTACCCTAGGTCACTTCTTGTCTCTCAAGAACGAAGTGGGAGAAATAATTAATTTTGGGACTTTTCTGACTTATCGCAACTGTCACGCCATGGCTCCTATTATTCCACCATGGAGGCACCACCATGGTGGAAATATTCTTGTCCGTGGAAGGTTACATAGAGTCAGAAACTCGAAATTTTCATCACAAACCTCCATTTTGCAATACACCCTGAAACTATGATGTTCTAAAATCAACCTTTTGCACCAAGATCAATTTTGAGAGTTTTACTTTCTCGAATTCGATTCCATAAAGCAATACAGACTCCTTTATTATTTTAGCTATCAACTCAAAAGATTAAACTTATAATTCAGACCTTAATCCATTATCAGATTACCTAAGACCTCACCTACCTCATATTTTGGACAAGTTTGTCCTAGGCTCAAAACTTTCAAGTTACTATTCAAGAATTTTCTGGTCCAAATTATTTCTTCATTGATTTATTCATAATGACAAAAATTAATCATTGCATAAAGATAAGTCGATAGGGGATCGACTCAACTCAATACCGAAAAATGGCCAAGTGAGCTCGACTCGACACCCATGCATAGTAACAATAATCGAACAAATTAAATATATGATCTATGATAGATAAATTTCCTAAGCCAATATTTTGTTAAGCTTTTCTCTTGCGGGAATAGGTTGTAGTCTCTATAGTTTACTACTTTCTGAGTATGAAAGAAGAATATGAAAAAAGAATAATCATACACAAAAACCTTAATATAATCTTTCTTGAAGACAACATATCAGACATTGATAAGACAAATTCAATTTTCTTTTCATAGGATTTTCATCCACTAGTAGTTGAAACAAACTTGTACGTTATAAGATATTACTGAGTGCTACTACAAGAAAATATTTTATTTGATATCATTATTGAGGGTTGAAATAACAATTCTATCTAAAAAAATAAATACATATATTGGGATGAGATTTTATTTTTATCCTTAATTCGAAATTTTATTGTGGAGGTATAACATCTGATCTCTAAAGAAACTAATAACTAATTTCAAATTATAATTTAGGGGTCTTGTGCAAGAGAAAGTGCAACAAAATCTAATACTAAAATATTAGAAGAAGTGTTATTTTGATGAAAATTTAGTAATAAAATTCTAAGGAAAAACAAAAGAAGCTAGAGAATAATTGGATTGAGGGACACCTCAAAACTTAATTCAACAAATAGCCATTTTATTTCCTTTTCATTTAGTTTTTAGGGTTAAAAAAAAAGTGAAAAAATGGGATCGGGTCATGGAGTCATGGGCCTCTTTAACATTTTAAAAACTTGAGCTGTGGGGTCATATTTTGAAAATATGAGCTATGGGGTCATGGGCTTTTTTAACATTACAAAATCTTGAAGATAAAATACAAGTTTATAAAAATATATTTTACCAATGCTTAAAACATTAACTAAATTTTTAATATTAAAAAGTACAACCATCACAATTCCAATATATTAAAAAATCCTTGGGATTCAAATTCCTTCTAGAAAGTTTATACTCAACTTCCCGCTTCTCTTGAGATATCTCTTCGTCTTCCAATTCTTCCTGCCTACTCAAAATCATCAACCTCCATAAACTCACCTTTCTCCCAGAACAAAGACATTTCTGGAGTTCAAAGCTCTCATCCTAAATTTTCTGAAGTTCAAAGCTCTCATCCTCAAGTTCAAACTCTTATCGTTTTCCTCTCATGTAAGTTTAATCGTGCTTAAATAATTCTTCTAACTTCTTTTTCAAGTTGTTAATTTTGCATTATTATGGTGTTTCATTTTGGGAATACCTAAAAAGCTTTTTAATATTTATGTTTATCCCAATTTATTTTGAATATTTTAAGAATTCTACTTTTTTGAGATCCAAAATTCATTGATTGGAACTTTTTAATGATAAAATTTAATGATAGTTCTGGAGATTTTAGTCACTACATGGTCAATTTTCTTGAAAGTAGTACTTATTTTTTATGTTTTTATTTGAACATTATTATGATTATGTTAACAGACCAGTGGTTGATAGCTTTACTCTAGTTAGTAGCATTACTCTTATCGATCAAACTTGTAGATAGTATGTTATAATTAAAAGTAAAGGTGACAACGTCAAATGATCTAATCTTGCTCTCTCTAGAAATAAGAAATGAAAGGCTGAATAAGTTTAAAAAACATCAAAAGAGAAAAAAATTATATTTGAAGAGCCTGAGCAAGAATAAGGAATAATGGGTAAGACAGACAATTACCATTAGAGTAGTTGTAATACCTCACAATTTTATTCATAAGATCCAAAAGTTTTCATCGTAAATATGTAAGCTTGAACCTAGTGATGTCTTACGTGTACCTATATTTTAAGACTCATTTCCATATGTGTAAAGCATATTAGAAGTGGATTAGGGTTATAAGAGACCACTAGTACTTAGTCGAGTTAGAAACTTTTCTATTGATTGAGTTTTTCACACTAGATTATGCAAAGGTCAACTTCAAATGAACATAGCATTTATCACACAAGTAATTAGGTATCCTATGACCTACCAATTGAAAGACCTTTTAATTAGCTTTCTAATACCACCAATTTCACCTCATTTGGAGTTTGGAGTAAAATTTAATGACCATTTTACTACAGACTGCCAGAGTAGGCTTGACCTACAAACTGACTTACCGGATATGGTTTGATTGATGGCCCATACTAGTAACTCATGAAAAAACTTCAGAAAGTCTATTTTTGAGTCCTAGAATTGACGGAACCAACTATGGATTGTAAGTGCTTCTACGGGTTGCAGATTGGGCTCATAGATGGATCTAAAAACCTCAAAATTTGCCTAAAGTTGACGGATTAGGTTCTATGGATCATAAAACTTTCTATAGGTCGTTGATGGACCCATGGATGCATTTGACAGTGTTTTAAGAAGAGTTATTTTTGTCTTTTCTAACCCTTTTAAAGGTTAAACGTGACGATTTTACATCTATTTAAGTACCTAACCATAACTATTAAGCCTATTTATGCTCAACACATTCCAAGACTTTGAACAAGGTTCCAAGAGGAGAAAATCTAGGGTTTCAAGAGAATCCAATGTGCTCTACAAAATTCTACAAAACATCTAAGTCTTTTAGGTATGTAAGGCTAAACTAAAATATGAGAATGTTCTTTCATATATCCCTATTAATAGTAATAGAGAGATTATGAAAGTGTTGACCTCTATGAATGTTTTCTATGAATATTTTATTGTATATTATATAAATCCCATGTATTTTCATATGTTGATAATCATTGTAAACGTTATTTTACTGATTAAATACCTTTACATGAGTTGTTTCATAAGCCCTGCATCTTAATAGTATGATTTTGAGTGTGACTGTGATGTTAGCTTGATGATAGGTTAATAAAACTTGATGGTCCTATGAGTCTGCATAATTTAATTCTAAAGATAGGTCTAGGTTGAAAGTCCTCCTATGAGATTGTCTAGTTCACTCTTGAAAGAATGATGGGATGATGGGATTAGATAAAGTTGATGAGTTGAAAGAGCCCTTACGAGCCTATTGATTCAATTGGTTAAGATGGATTGTTGAGTATTGAGTCTTGGGAGGAGTATCGAGCATCAAATTGAGCGAGAGTAAGTCTAAAACTTATACTCATTAACTACATCACAAAATGTAGGAGAGGATTGAAATTGTTAAGTAGGATGTTTTTGTTTGATAGGTCCCTAAAAGAATAAAGTATTTGATTGATCCAGTCCATTATGGATCGATTTGTTCTTACCGTGGCAAGATATTGAATTATTGTGGCAACATTAATGGGATTGTGGTACAATTACTTGCTCATAAGTGATTGTTGTTGGCTAAGAGAAACTCCCAGATACATTTTATACTGATAGTACTTTGATTGGGTTAGATTGGATCTGTACTGATTGATCATTGTCTACTTTTTATTATTGCTTTAGACTGATTGACATTTGACATTTGAAGTGAGTATTCTGCATTGATTATGGATATACCTATATATGTTTCATTCATCTATTTTATATACTCGTACATTTCACGTACTGACTTCTATTTGGGTCTTGATCGTTAATGATACAGATACAGGTATTAGAGATTATCAACAGGTACACTGTTGAGGATCTGTTGCTATTAGCTGATTTGGTGAGTCCTCTCTTATTTCTGGAGGATACTCATTTGTTCTTTCATCTAGCTTGAGTTAATACTTTATTTTCTTTGATTAAGGTAGCCATGGCCTGTCATGGTACCATCTAGAAAGTTTAGATAGAGGCTTCACAAACTAGACTTGGGATTGATGATTTGGATATTGTTTGGATAGTTTCTTTCATACTAGTCATGTTGATTTGTTTTTATTACATTTTATTGGGATTGCCCAACTTTCACTAATATAGTCTTCCATTGATTCATTGAATTATGATTGAATGAATATGATGAGGCCAAATGGTTTGCTTAGGGACTTGCAATAGTCCCTTAGTGCTTTTCACGTCCAGGTTACCCCCCCAGGGGCATGAAAAACTTTGTATCAAAGCACAAAGTTCAAATGTCCTAAGGAGTCTATGAAGCCGTGTCTAGTAAAGTCTTATTTATGGGTATGTCATGCATCACACTTCATAAGTGGGAGGCTATAGGACATGAGGAATTGTTACACTTCTTTCTTATTTTGATTTGTGCTATAAAGTAAAACTTTAGGAATTATTTCTTCTACCTTATGTGTTACACGTTTGTAGTCCATGCTATTCAAATGCATTGAGAACTCGAGAAGTATTGTTAGCACCAAAATTTCCTCGCCTAGGATGCCCTCATAGTCTGGGACAAGGACCAGGATTTGGGCAGACGACTTGAGTCTATTGTACACACTCAATAGGTAGAAGGTCACAACTTGGGAAAGTGTGATTTAAGGTCTTGTAAAGCATAAGTAGAATTGAGTTATCCTAGAGCTAAAAGGACAACAGTGGAAAAGAAGACACCAGATAGTGAAAATGATGGTTGATTGAGGCTTATAACTAGAGTTATGTATTTATTAGATAAGTAGTGGGGTGATCGGTCGATTATTGTAAGTCTTAATGAAAGTGTAGCAAGTACCATATTTCATTATAATTTTTAGTATAAAGTATAACGTAAGCTGTAATTCTAGTAGCTCAACTTTTGTGGCACATGTTTCTACGAGCCAAGTCACTGTCCGTAGGTTGAGCCACAACCTATAGGTGAGGTCTCATAGATGGCTCTATCATTTTTAAATGAAGGGTATGATGTGTTTTCAAGGTGACAGATCTATACTAGGCTTATGATTCTGAAGGGAGATAGTCATTATGAGAGTGATGGTACTAGTTGGGAGATTTGCTTTAATAGGCTTGACATAACGTGTGCTAGAAATTAAGATGTCAACTTGCTACAAGTGAGATGCTACGACTATGCATGTACATGACCTTTAGATGAAAATAGTGAATTGAGAATAAATCATTAAGTATGAAGAGTCTTCAGATATGTATTTGAATTTTAGTGCAAGTTGCATAAAACTCTAAGTTATGATTTTCCTGAGTTCCTAGATAGTGTATCTGAGTTGAATGTGATTGATTTTGATGACCTTGGCATAGATTGACCTTAGGTTTGTTATGACACCATTGATGGCAGAATTAAAAATGTCGAATGTTGAATTATACTTACCATTGAACAGAAACATAATAGAGTTGGCTTTCACCAAAGGGGGAGATGATGAGTTCCTTTTGATCCAGATAGTGATGTTGATAGTAGTAGATTGAGAGTGAGAGTAGATGGGGAGGAATGAATTTACCCATATTGTGATAGTGGTGTTGCACTTGTTCCACATAGGGATAGAGATAAGGAAGATGGAAGAGACAAGACCTTATTATATGAAATAGATAGGTAAGAGTAGGTTAGAGTGTCTCTAGGTAGGAGCTCATGCGATGATGGATTTAGAGGTGTTAAGAAAATTCTTAGATATGGTCAAAGTGGTTAATGTGATAGGCTTGAATGTATGGTTTTTATTATGCGAGTAATGGTGATAGGCTATTGACGACTTCTTGGTTAGAGCTTCGAGTAAGAGTAGCGATGTAATGGAGGGGACTAGTGATGTTTTGATGAAAGTTCTTCTAGATGTATAGAGCTTGAGATTTGGGTATTTGATTTGTATGAATATGCTCATCTTACGAATAACGCTTTGGGGTTTGGAATTAGGCTTGAACAGAATAATAGATTGTGGTTAGGTGTAAGATAGAATAGGGTCCATAAACTATCATAGTATAAGATGAGGTACTAAGCTTGAGAGTTATCCATAGAGTCATATACATCGCAATGGTCCCATTCTCGAATTGGAGTTGATGACTTCCTTCTTGAATTCTAAAAACTGATTGTCAAGATGTTTATTTGATTCAAACTAATTGAGTTTCGTGTTCTATTCGTGCCTGATGGTGAGAATTTCTAAGGTAATACCTCTATTCTTGATCTGAACTGATTTGTCTATTCTGAGTTTGATTTGTGACTATCCAGATTGATTAATAGGTGTAATGGTGATTGGTTGATTACGATTAAGTAATATGATGGAGTCTCGACTGTTATTCGTGCCTCAAATTCATCCTTGTTTCACTCATCATTTGAGGATGAATGATCCCAAAGGGGAGATATTGTAATACCTCACAACTTTATTCATAGGATCCAAATTTTTTTTGTATGTATGTAAGCTTGAACCTAGTGATTCCTTACATATATCAACATTTTAAGGCAAATTCTCATGTGTAAAGCATATTTGAAGTGGATTAGGGTCATAAGAAATCTTTAGTACTTAGTCAAGTTCAAAACTTTCTATTAATTGAGTTTTTCACATTAGATTATGTAAGATCAACTTCAAATGACTATAATATTTCTCACACAAAGGATTAGGTGGCGTATCACCTACCAAATAAACGTTCTTTGAATAAGCTTTCTAATGCCACCAATTTCAGCTCATTTGGAGTTTGGAGTAAAACTTTATGACCATTTTACTACAAACTGCTAGAGCTGAGTTGACCTAAGAACCAAATTAGAGGTCATGGTTTGATTGATGGACGGTACTGGTAACTTGTGGAAAAACTTTATAAGTCCATTATTGAATCCTAGACTTGACAGACCCAACTACGGGTCGTCAGTGCTTCTATGGGTGGTAGATTGGGCTCGTAAAATGGATCAAAAGACTTTGAAATTTGCCTAAAGTTTACGGATGGGTTCTATGGACCGTGGAAGTTTCTACGGCCATAGATGGACCCATGGACGACTTTGACAACATTTTAAGAAGGGTTATTTTGGTCTTTTTCCACCCTTTTAAAGTCTAAACTTGACGATTTTACATCTATTTAAGTCCTTAAATATAACTATTCAACCTATTTACGCTCAACACATTCCAAGACTTTGAACAAGGTTCCAAGAGGAAAACACCAAGTGTTTCAAGAGAATCCAATGCGTTCTTCAAAATTATGCAAAAGTCTAAGTCTCTCAGGTATGTAAGGCTAAATTAAAATATGAGAATGTTCTTCCATGTGCCCCTATTGATAGTAATAGAGAGATTGTGAAAGTGATAACCTCTATGCATGTTTTCTATAAATTTTTCTCGTAAATTATATACATTCCATGTATTTTCATTTGTTGATGATCAACACAAACTTGATTTTACTGATTAAATAACTTTTCATGAGTTATTTCACAAACCCTGCAAATTACTTCAGAAAAGATTGCATAAACAAACCTAGGGGTTGAGTATAGAGCCTTGATAGTATGATTGTGACTGTGATTGTGATTTGAGCATGATGATAGGTTAATAAAAATTGATGGTCCTATGAGTCTGCATAGTTGAACTCTAAAGATAGGTCTAGGTTGAAAGTCCTCCCACATGATTGTCTAGTTTACTCTTGGAAGGAAGATGAGATTGATTGGTCAAATTGTTGAAAGAATGATTTGATAGAGCTGATGATCTGAAAGATTCCATATGAGCCTATTAATTAGACTGGTTCAGATTGATTATTTATGAACATTGAGTCTTGGGACGAGTATCGAGCACCAAATTAAGCGAGAGTAAGTCCAACTCGAACTCATTAACTACATCGCTAAATGTAGGAGAGGATTGAAACCATTAAGTCAGATGTTTCCTCTTGATAGGTCTTGAAAGAATAGAGGACTTGATTGATCTGGTCCATTATGGATCGATTTGTTCTTACCTTGGCAAGTTATTGAATGGTTCTGAAAATAACAACGAGATTGTTTTACAATCACTGGCTCATAAGTAATTATTGTCAGATAAGAGATACTCTCAGATAGGTTGTATACTAATATTACTTTGATTAAGTTGGATTAGATTCAGACTAGATTGGATTTGTAGTGATTGGTCATTGTCTACTATTTATTCTTGCTTTAGATAGACATTTGACATTTGGATTGAGTATTTTTGCATTGATTATTGTTCTACCTATATCTGTTTCATTCAGCTATTTTACATACTCGTATATTCAACATACTGAAGTCTATTTGGGTCTGCATTTTTAATAATGCAGATACAGGTATTAGAGATAATCAACAGGCGCACCAATGAGGTTTTTCTGCAGTCAGATGATTTGGTGAGTCCTACCCTACTTCTGGAGGATACTTATTTATGCTTTTATCTAGCTTGAGTTTGCACTTTAATTTTTTTGATTGAGGTAGCCATGACCTATCATGGTACCATCTAGATAGTTTAGATAGAAGCTTCATAGACTAGACTTGAGATTGATGATTTGGATATTTTCAGGCTAGTTTCATTCATACTTGTCTTGTTGATTTGTTTTGATTACATTTAATTGAGATTGTACACCTTTCATTAATTTAGTCCTACATTGATTCATTGAATTATAATTGAATGAAGGTTATGAGGCCAAGTGGTTCACTTAGGAATTAACAATAGTCTCTGAGTGCTGACCGTGTACAGAGTACCCTCCTAGGGTGATATAGTAGTGTCAAGGTTAATGTTGATGTTGAGTCTAGTGAAGTGGAAAGAAAAAACGTAGATTATGATAGTTGTAAAGATACCCTTAGTGGAGATGAGGTTGTTCCCCTATCCTTGCCAATTTGTGCAAGTGATATCTCTGGTAAGTCATATAGCCTAGCAACTTGGATGAATTGAATAGGATCATTTCCAGCAACAATTTTTGTAAGAGCAAGGATGTTTATTTATCATGCTTTTAGAAAAGTTTTAGTTGGTGAAAACATTTATCATGACTTTAAGGGTGCCTATTTTGGCCGCTTGAGGCATATTCCAGATTATTTCAAGTTCAATGGACAGTTGGTTCATTATATGTTGTTGTGATATGACAAGAATGACAATAAATGCATGAAGTTTAATTCTGTGTAAATGATAAGCCTACATATATTGAATTAAGAGAATTCACATTGATTACAAAGCTGAATTGCTCGAAATACCCCTGTGAAGCAAAAATGAATGAAGTCCTTCTAAAAGGTAAATTTTTTTATTACAAGCTTACCAAGAATAAGAAAATTACGGATGTATTAATTTTTGAGTTTGATCAAGGATACCAGTCTGAATAAAGATTCGAAGTTGAAGTGCTCATTAGTTTGATGTGTCCATCCAATGCTGCTAGCCCATGATCCGTTGAAGATTGTGAATTCAAACCTCATTAGGATGGAGAGTGATTTAGATTTATTTATGATTTGTCTATGAAAAAAGGAGTGTTTTGATTTAACATTGATGTATAAGAAAATTAATTTGAAGAAGCAGTAAAAAATGTACAATGAAAAGAAGAATACATCTTGTGCTCTATACAACTTTTTGTAGGCATTCCTGGTACTTATTTATCAATCATGTAGTTGAGTTTTGATAGAATCTTATTCATTTATATAGTATTTTATAAACCCTCTTTATTTATTTATATATTCTTTTATTAATTTCATGTTTAGCTTTTTCTCAGCTTAAAAAGTATACCAGAAAGTGTTTGGATTCTTCTAATGACCCTGAAGATTATTATTGACATTTTAAATTAAATTACCATTTATCCCCTTTGATAGCTGCCCTGAGTCCTATTGATTGATTTAGAAAGTTGATTTTTGAAAATTTTGTGAAAAGTGGAGTTTTTGCTGAAGAGTTAAGTTTTGAAGGCTTAAGCTGCTTAATTTTGAATTTTGAGTCATTTAGAGATTTCAATCTCAGAATAGAATTCTATCAATTTAATCAGTTTTGGAATGTGGAAATTGCTCTATAAAAATTATCGAAATGAAATTTGAATTTCTTATATGGATTTGAGGTCCAAAGCTGGAAATTGAGTTAAAGTGTCATGTCCTGGAGGATACCCTTCGTGTGGCCAATACTCAAAGACTATTGCTAGCGTCCAAGTGAACCACTGGCCTCATCACATTCATTCAATAACAACCCAACAATGGAAGACATCAACAATCAAGAATACTTAATGAAAAGCATTCACAAATCGATAATCTAAGGCCAGAGGCCAAACCATCTATCAATCAACTGAGTAAGACTAGCATTAAAGAAACTAGCCAAAAACACTATCCAATCACAACTCGACAATCTAGTCTATGAAGCCTTTAAATCATCTGACCAAATGGTGCCAATGAAAGGTCCATGTCTACCTCAAAATAAAATTAAAAAGCTAAACTCAAAGCTAGAAGAGAATAATGATATCCTCCAAAAGTAGGAGAGGACACACCAATTTGTTAAATGCAAATGGGTCCTCAACGGGGTGCCTTTTGATGATTTCTAGAATCTGTCTTTGCATCATGAAAAGATGCAAGCCCAAATGGAAGTTAGTATGTAGAATGTGTGGTATGTAAATAACAGAATGAAACAGGTAAAGGTATAATAACTACAATTTAAACAACTAAAATCAAGAAAGTAGGAAACTCAATCAGTATGTCAAGAGTCTAAGGTAAGAATACAGTTTACACAATGACCATTCATATACCATCTAATCTAATCCACTCAAAGTACTATCAAGACCTATATAAGAGTTTTTCTGACTGAAAACCATCACCTATGAGCCGATGATGATACAATGAAGCAATGCCATTACCACATCTATCCAATACCTTTCCAAGGTAAAGGACATCTCATCGGTGGATCCAAAATCATTAACATCAAGTCCTCTTTTTGGGATAATAAGAAAACATCCAATTTTATGATTCAATACTCTCTTATGCTGACTACATAATTATTAAGTTTGAGTTGAACTTACTCTTACTTAATTCCATTCTCTATACTCCTCTCAAGAATCAACATGCTCATAAGACATCAACACTATGGTCAACTCATTCAATTAGTCTCTTTGGATATTTGTCAAGTCAATTCATCACATCAACTATCAACTCTATGATTAGGATATTCTTTTAGGATTAGTTCATGACTCATAAAGGCTCTCTATATTTCATCATTCCAACTCATAACATTAAGGCACAAAAATAGTGTTAAAACTTGTATGAATTTTGTAGACTCGTTATGCTCAAATCATGCTCATATATACTCATTTCAGTGCAATATGTAAAAATAACAAGAATTCATTCTAGGGTTCATGTAGGAAAATAAAATCATCTTTTTTAAATATTTAATTCATAAAAATTATCATTCCTACAAGATTGTATAGGAATACATTAGGATTTAAGAAAAGCTTTCAAGAACCATTCATGGAAGACTCAATTCGTTCACAACTCAATCAGTTCAGGTTATGGGGCATATGGAAGAACATATTCTATGTTCTCGTTAGCCTTACATACCTTGAAGTTTTGAGTCTTATAATGACTTGGAAGATCTCACAAGATTCTTTTGAAACCCTAGCTTTTTCTCCACTTGAAACCTTGCTCTCAGTTTGAGAATGTGTTTTAGCATAAAATCATTGAATAGATTTGTTTTGGGACATATTTAGGTGCAAAACCAACAAGTTAAGGTTGTGAAAGGGTGGGAAAAGACCAAAGCATCCCTTCTTAAAATGGTGCAAAAGTTTTCCACTGGTCAATATATGGCCCGTACAAACCCATTCATAAACGTTTAGATAAATTGTTGAGTCTCTAGATTCATTCCACGAAACTAAACCACGACCTGTAGAAGCATCTACGACCTGTAGTTGGGTCTGTCAAGTTAGAGACTCAAAAATGAAGTTTCTAAAGTTTTTCCATGAGTTAACAGGATGGGCCATCATTCAAACCACGACCAATAAGTCAGGTCATCTTTTTTACTCTACATTGGCAGTTCATAGTAAAATGGTCATAACGTTTTACTCCAAACTCCAAAATGAGGCAAAATTGGTGGCATTGGAAATATAATTAAATGAACTTTAATTTGGTAGGTCATAGGACACCTAATTCTTTGTATTCTTAATGTTATGGTCATTTATATTTGTTTCTTGTATAATCTAACGCGAGAAACTTAATTGATAGGAATATTTTGAACTTGGCTAAGTATCTCTTATGAACCTAATCCCCTTCCCATATATAAGAATGAGGCTTGAAACATGGGTGCATGTAAGAATAGAGTTGTGGGGTGTCATAATATCTCCACCTTGGGATAATATTTCCTCTAATAATGAGTAAATAGGAGACCTATCAAGCACGAACACTACCAGGAACTCAAATACTTGGATACTCCATTACTCATACTCCAGAAATCAACTTCAATTTAGGATTTAGAATTAGAAGATTATCTCTAACATCAACATTAGGCATAAATACAATCAAAGACTTGTATACTTAAATAGTCATAGACTCAAGAGGAGCATCAACTCAGGGATAATAACTCAACTCACTAATGAGGAAGTAATTCAGAAAATAAGAATGAATTATTACCATCAGTGTCATCATTAGGAGGCAAGAATAGGTTAGGGGTATCTAGCCTTCATATCCTCTTCAACTTCCTATGTGGCCTCTTCAATGGATTGACTTCTCCACACCACTTTTACAGATGCAACTGATTTAGTTCTCAACTTTCAAACTTGACGATCAAGAATTTGAACTAGGATTTCTTTGTAACTCAAAACTATATTTCACTCCAATGCCTTCAATAAGCACAACCAAGGATGGATCTCCCAAGAACTTATTAAGCATATGAATATGAATGACTGGATGGATGGATGCTAGCTTTTGCAGTAGCTCCAACTCATAAACTATATTTCCTACTCTCTCCATAACTTTTTAAGGACCAATGTATCGAGGATTCAACTTTCCCTTCTTCCCGAATCTCATTACACCCTTTGTGGATGACACTTTAAAGTATACACAATCATTCACTTCAAACTCTAGGTCCCTTCTCCAAACATCAGTGTAGGACTTCTGAAAACTCTGTATCATTCTCAATCTCTCTAGGATGATATTCACCTTTTCCATAGCTTGGTGTACCAAGCCTGGCCCAATCAACTCTGCTTGACCTACCTCGAACCATCTAATTGGTGATCTATATCTCTTTCTATAAAGGGCCTCATAAGGAGCCATTTCCATACTCAAATGAAAGCTATTATTGTAGGAAAACTCAATAAGAAGTAAATAATCATCCTAGTTTCCTTTTAAGTCGATAACAAATTCTCTCAACATTTTCTCCAAGGTATGTATCATACGCTCTGCCTGGGCATCTGCCTGAGAGTGGAAAACAAGATTAAGGTTCTCCTTTGAACTTAAGCTTTTTTGAAAGGATTTCTAGAGTTAGGCACTAAATTAAGCTCCCTATCTGATATGATGGACAAAGAAACTCTATGCAATATAAAAATTTCTCGAATATACAATCAAGCATAGTCATCTACTGTATTAGTAGTCTTTTCTGCCATGAAGTGAGTTGATATAGTCATCCTATCAACAATCACCCAAATCAAATCATGTTGTCTGCGAGACCTTGGTAAGCCTGTGATCAAATCCTTATTGATTATCTCCCACTTCCATTCTAGAATTTTAGAATTCTAGGCTACTTCACATGGCCTTTGGTGCTCAACTTTCACTTGTTGAGAGTTTGGGCACCTGGAGAGAAAGTTTGCAATGTCTCTCTTCATCCCACTCCACCAATAATCCTCTCTCAAGTTGTGGTACATTTTGGTAGACCATGGATGGATAAAATATCAAGAGTTATGGCCTTCTACCATGAGCCTTTCTCGAATACCATCAACATCTGGAACACATAATCTACTTTGGTATCTCAATACCCTATCTCCCCTTTTTGAGGAAAGCCATCACTTTTTGCTTATACATATCCTCCTTCAATTGGAGTAAGATGGGATATTGGTCTTACGTCTCCTCTACCTGTACTACAAGAGATGATGTAGACCCATTATGCATAATTATTCCACTTTCACAAGATTCATCTACTTGAACTCCTAATTGCACCAGTCTGTGCACCTCTTTAGCCAACTCTTTCTTGTCTTCTTCCATATGAGTGGTGCTTCCCACAGACAGCCTGAGGCTAAGAGCAATAACAATCACATTATCTTTACATGTATGGTAGATGATGCTCATGTCGTAATCCTTAAGTAACTCAAGCCACCTACTTTACCTCAAATTAAGGTCTTTTTTATGAAGACATACTGAAGACTCTTATGGTCTGTGAATACATCAACATGTGCTCCATACAAATAGTGGCGCCAAATTTTAAGTAGAAACACCACAGTAGCCAATTCTAAGTCATAAGTTGGATAGTTCCTCTTGTGGTTATTATGTTGTCTAGAAGCATAAGCTATGACCTTACATCTCTACATTAGAACACATCCCAATCCCACTCAGGAAGAATAATAGTAGATCACAAAATCATCAGTTCCTTTAGGTAGAGTCAACTTAAGTGCAATCATCAATCTAGTTTTCAACCCCTGAAAACTCTTCTCACAATCGTCAAATCACTGAAACTTATCTTTCTTCTGAGTTAGCTTAGTCAATGGTGAGGATATAGAAGAGAATCCCTCAATAGATATGTGGTAGTAACCAACCAAACCTAGAAAACTTTGTATATCAATTGGAGAGGTAGGTCTAGGCTGGTTTTTAACAACCTCAATCTTCTGGATATTGCCCAAAAACCATCACCCGAGATAACATGGCCAAAAAATGACACAAATTTAAGCTAGAACAAATATTTTGAAAATTTGACATATAACTCCCTCTCCTTAAGAGTCTGAAGAAGAATTCGAAGGTGATTGACATGCTCTTCCTTGTCTCTGGAGTACACAAATATATCATCAATAAATACAATCATAAACATGTTAAGGTACTGTCTAAATACTCTGTTTATCAAGTCCATGAAAGTGGAAGGAACATTTGTCAATCCAAAAGAACATTACAAGAAACTTGAATTGACCATATCGGGTTTAAAAAGCCATCTTCGAGATGTCATTCTCTCACTTTCAATTGGTTATACCCTAATATGAGATCTATCTTAGAGAAAATAGTGGCACCCTAAAGTTAGTCGAATAAGTCGTAAATCCTTGGAAGAGGATATTTATTGTTGACTGTCACCTTATTCAACTGGCAATAATCTACATACATTCTAAGGGAACCATCTTTTTTTTGCACAAATAGGACAGGAGCACCCCACCTAGAGACACTCAACCTAATAAATACCTTATCCAAGAGACCTTTCAACTGCTCTCTCAGTTTTCTTAACTCGGCAGAAGCTATGGAGTAATAGAGATAAGTTGTGTGTGAAGAAGGATATCTATCCCAAAATCAATCTCCCTATCAGGAGGAACTCTAGAAAAATCATAAAGAAAGATATCAAGAAACTCATTGACAATCAAAACTAACTAAAAAGGTGGCGACTCTACATCATCAACCTTAACTCGCACGAGGTGATAAATGCATTCTTTAGAGATTATATTTCTGGCTTTAAGGTCGGAAATAAGCTTACCCTTAGGTACTGTAGTACTACCCTTTCACTTTATAATAGGCTTATTCGGAAACTATAATTCGATCGTCTAGGTTCTACAATTGACAGAAGAAAAACAAGCATGAAGCTAGTCTATGCTAAGAATTACATCAAAGTCAATCATCTCTAACTCAACTAAGTCTACCAAAGTATCTCTATGATAGATAAACACCGTACAATCTGGATATACCCTTTTAGCTTGAATGACATCACCAATAGGAGTAGAAACACTATAGGATTCAAGAATACATTCAAGAAGGATCTCAAACTTACTAGCCACATATGGATTTACAAATGATAAAGTGGAACATGGGTCAAACAAGGCATACACATCATGGGAAAATACTCAAAACATACTCGTGACAATATCTGGTGCAACCTACTGATCCTATCAATTGCCCATCGCATACAGACGGTTTGTACCCTCACCTATATTAGTAGTGACACCTCTTTGATTATCGCTAGCTAGTGATGCTACAAAATACTAAGCTTCATTACCTCCATCACCCTGCCTTCTCATTGGGCACTCATTCTGGAAGTGACCAATTTGTTCGAACCTATAACAAACATCTTTTCCCTCACAACACTCACCTAGGTGAAGTCTACCACATTACCGCATATTGGTTTCCCTCTCAAACCTTGAGGTACACTAGCTTGGGATTGAGAACCTTGATCTTTGAAATTTTCATAACCCTTAGAATTCTGATCATACCTAGTACTTGGAGCTGGTTCACTTGCTTAGGATGGTGTCACGACCCGGATAGGGGGCCTAGATGTGACATGGCGAAGGAGAACCCGAAAGTTCTCGATCAAGCCATCATAGC
>JBCEWC010006959.1:0-22162 GCA_038996855.1 Solanum aculeatissimum | reverse complement strand
ATGTGTAATGATGCTATGATGGCTTGATCGAGGACCTTCGGGTTCTCCTTTGCCATGTCACATCTAGGCCCCCTATCTGGGTTATGACAATTAGCCTTGCCGAGGTGATAGAGAACACTCATATCATAGTCCTTGAGGGGTTCCAACCATCTCCTTTGCATCAAATTAAGGTCTCTTTGGGTAAACACATATTGAAAACTCTTGTGATCGGTGAATACATCCATATGAACCCTACATATATAATGATGCCAAATTTTCAAGGCAAAAACCACCCCCGCCAACTAAAGATCATGGGTTGGATAATTTTGTTCATGCATCTTCAATAGTCGGGATGCATAACCTATCACCTTACCATGTTGAATAAGCACACAACCCAAACCAATACACGACATATCACAATAGACGACAAACCCATCTAACCCATTTGGCAAAGTCAAACTTGGAGCCGATGTAAGTTGGTCCTTCAAAGTTTTGAAACACTTCTCACATTCATTTGACCACACAAATTTGGCCTTCTTTTGAGTCAACTTAGTCAATGGAGATACTATAGAGGAAAACCCTTCAACAAACCTTCTATAATAACCGGCTAAACCAAGGAAGCTTCGAATATCCGAAGGCGTCAACGGTCTAGGCCAATCCTTCACCGCTTTGGTTTTCTTAGGATCAACGTTAATGCCATCACCGAACATTACATAACCAAGGAAAGCAACTTCTCCTAAGCAAAATTTGTATTTGCTAAACTTTGCATACAATTGCTTCTCTCTCAAATTTGAAGCACCAATCTCATGTGACCCATTTGCTCTTGCTCACTTCGGGAATAAATCAAGATGTCATCAATGAAGACCACCACAAAACTATCAAGGAACGGTTTAAACACCTGATTCATAAGGTCCATAAACACCACCAGAGCATTAGTCAATCCAAACGACATCACCACAAATTCAAAGTGACCATAACGAGTCTGAAAGGCCATCTTGGGAATGTCGCACTCCCTCACCTTCAATTGGTAATACCTGAACGAAGTTCTATTTTGAAAAATTGAGTAGCTTCTTTAAGTTGGTCAAACAAATCATCAATTCTAGGTAGCGGGTACCTATTCGTAACGTTCACCTTGTTCAATTGCCGATAATTAATGCACATTCGGAGTGAACCATCCTTCTTCCTCACAAATAACACGGGAGCACCCCCAGGTGAGATACTCGGCCTAATATACCCCTTTTCTAGAAAGTCATTCAATTGATCTTTCAATTCTTTCAACTCCGCCGGGGCCATACGATAAGGAGGAATAGAGATAGGTTGAGTATCCGGAAGGAGATATATGCCAAAATCTATTTCTCTTGGGAGGGATACCAGGCAAGTCCTCGAGAAACACATCGGGAAACTCATTAACCATCAGAACCGATTCAAGCTTAGGTGACTCACCCTCCACATCTCTAACCCGCACAATATGATAAATGCATGACTCACCCTCCACATCTTTAACCTGAAAATATGATAAATGCACCCCTTACAAATCATCTTCCGGGCTTTGAGGTAGGAAATAAACCGACTCTTAACCACGGAATCACTACCCTTCCACTCCAACACGGGTTCATTAGGAACTTGAAATTTAACTTTCCTAGTCCTACAATCAACCGAGGCATACGATGCATGCAACCAATCCATCCCAAGGATAACATCAAAATCATACATCTCAAGTTCTACAAGATCACCGGGGAACACTTTATGCAACACAGAGACAGGACAACCCCGATACACTTTCTGGGCAACAATAGACTAACCCACGGGAGTATACACCAAATAAGGTTCCCTTAGAGTTTCAGGGTTCAAACCAAATTTAACAGCCAACAGAGGAGTCACAAAAGATAAATTTGCACCCGGATCAAGTAAACCTTAAGCATCAAAATCAAAGATTTTTAACATGCCAGTCATGATGTCCGGAGCTTCCTCCACCTCTTGTTGGGCATGAAGAGCGTAGAATCGGTTATATCTAGGAGCACCACCAACCGAGGCCTTCGGCTGCCCTTGATCAATGGTGGCCGCTTGATTCTTCTTCACATTCTTTGGGAAATTTGAAATCTTGTGGTCCAAACCACCACACCCATAGCAAGCACTCGTGATTCTTCTACATTCACCCATATGATTACCACCACAATGACCACAACGAGGAACCCGGGGACCACCCCCAACTGGTGCCTTAGGAGGAGGCACCCTTGGATTTGAAACTCTCACATTTGAACCTTGACCTTGTTAAAATCGGCCAAATCCACCACCACTCTTGGCATTGGAGAATCCACCATCAAGCCTGGCACTCTTAGATTCATTCATTCTCCTCTCCTTAACCTTTTCTCCCTTGATTTGTTCGGCATAAGTCATGAGACTTAAGATGTCCATCTCTCGGATAAGCATAGTTGTATGGCACTCTTTCACAACCAAATCAGAGACACCAGAGATGAACTTGTGCATTCTTGCACGAGGGTCGGATACAAGCATTGGGGCATACTTGGAGAGCTTAGTAAATTTGAGAGCATAATCCCTCACAGTCATACCAACTTGTCGGAGATTGATTAACTAAGTCATTTTGACCTCTCTAAGCTCAAAATGAAAGAACTGGTCAAGGAAGGTCATCTTGAACTCTTCCCACCTAACCTTGACATCTGCAATTCGTTTAACCAACCATTGATTATACCACACTTGGGCCACATTCTTCAATTGATATGCAGCCTACTCGGCTTTCTCTTCCTAACTTACCCCCATTATGGTCAACACCTTAGTGAGTTCATCAATGAACTCTTGAGCATCTTCATCTACTTTTAAACCATAGAACTCCGAAGGGTTCATTCGGGCAAAATCCCTCACCCTAGAAGCTGGAGTACCAACATTGATGGGATTGATTAGCCGGGCTTGGTTGGCCACAGCTTGGGCCAACATAGATACCACATTCTTAAACTCAGCATGAGACACCTGTTCCTCTATCGGTGCCCGAGGGCTTATTCCTCAAATACTGGATCTTAACGGGGAAAGGGAGCTCTTCTAGGAGGCATGTTCTAAAAGAGCGACAATAACCAAGAGTTTAGGGAATCTCATAAATAATACAAGGCACGACACAAGGGACAATGAAGTGACAAGTTCCTAAAATGTCATCATAGCCTCCTATTCATAGACATGGTGCGCATCACACCCATAAACAAGACTCTACTTGACGTGGCATGTTGGACTCCGAGGACCATTTACAAACCTAGGGCTTTGATACCATATTTGTCACGACCCGAATAAGGGGCCTAGATGTGACATGGCGAAGGAGAACCCAAAAGTCCTCGATCAAGCCATCATAGCATCATCACACACATCATCGATTCAGAAGCGCGAAAAAGTAAATATATAACACATAATTCTAGAGGAAATGGGGCTTTGGACTCAAGCTATGGGGATGTTCCCGAGAATGGGATGAGCATGAATCACATAGCACATAACAATTATTTCTAAGGGAAGGGTAAGTAGAACTCAAGCTATGGGTGCATACCGGGTTAGGGGACTTTCCACAAATGTACATTCCCAACATTCACAATTCCATAAACATAAGCATAAGCATAAACGGAACATCATTTCCATAGACAAATCCCAATAGTCATAATATCCCAATAGAGCATAATACAATGTGCAAGAGTTTAGTGTGTCCAACATAGCCTCTACATAAGGAAGAGCGGGGCCTCGCCATAGTTTGGGGCTCACCCTTAATACATGAAAATAAGAAAATAAACAAATACAAGGAAGATATAAGGTGGCTATTGCCCTTGAACAAAAGGGCTCACCACAAGCTAGCAACTCCAAGGATGTCACTCGTCGTCCACTGGAAGATAGAAGTCGTTGTCGGTCCCTACATGGTTAGAACATGTAGATAAAGAGTATTGGTTACCACAAATGTGTACTAAGTATGTGGGCATGCAATGCATATGACAATATAGTATGACCAATAAGATGGCAAGGGGACAAGTGATACGAAAGGAATGCACATAGCCAAGAGGAATATATTATAACAATATGCTATGCCATGATGCATGACATTTCAAAGTACACTGCCCAACCGGCCTTATAATCTCACCAAATGACCCTTTTTTGAATCCGATCACTTAAATACAACTCATGGCTACCAAATTTAAACCATGACCAGTTTAACACTAACCTTGTTCAACCATTACAAAGTTCAAAAATTTTCCGATCATTACAATTGGTTGCTTTGCATGCATCCTACGCTTCTATAGATTGTCAAATTTGTCTGGTCAAATTTTAATTTCCAAATGAGTCCATTCTTGAGTGAGAGGGTAGTAGTTCCTCATGTATAGGTCGATTTGTATCATCTCTAAAAGCCCGAAAAATAATCTTTAAGAGGTTCATATATCACCTAGTGAAGGTTTGAGATGTCACTTTTAAATTTCACAACTTTGAGTTGGTTCCCATTGTAAATGAGTTCCCTGATGTCTTTTAAAAAGAGTTACCTTATGTTCCCCTCAAAAGGTAAATAGACTTTTGTATAAACCTCTTGATCGACACTCAATCTATCTCCATTCCTCCTTATAAAATGTCCCAAGCAGAGTTTGAAGGAGTTAAAAGAGCAATTGAGGGATTTCTTGGAGAAGGGTTTTATTAGGCCAAGTAGGTCTCCATGGGGTGCCATAGTATTGTTTGTGAGAAAGAAGGATAGGTCACTCCGAATGTGAATAGACTACCAGTAACTCAACAAGGTAACCATTGAGAACAAGTATCCCCTCCAAATAATAGATGTCCTATTTGATCAACTACAAGGAGACAAATATTTTTCTAAGATTGACTTTCGATCTGAATATTACCAACTAAGGGTAAGGGAGAGTGACATCCCAAA
The DNA here is from genome assembly GCA_038996855.1 of Solanum aculeatissimum. NCBI lineage: Eukaryota > Viridiplantae > Streptophyta > Magnoliopsida > Solanales > Solanaceae > Solanum > Solanum aculeatissimum. Next base: position 17,283 of record JBCEWC010006959.1, on the reverse strand, counting down.
AATGGCTTTTCAAATAAGGTATGGAAATTTTGAATTTGTGGTGATGTATTTCAGCCTAACTAACTCACCCGATAATGTTCATAGACCTCATGAATAGGGTGTTCAAGCCTTACCTTGACATATTTGTTATAGTGTTCATTGATGATATTCTAATTTATTCCCGAAGCGAAAAAGAGCACATGGAATATTTGAGGGTGGTGTTGCTAACTTTGAGAGAAGAAAGGCTATTTTCAAAGTTTAAAAAGTGTGATTTTGGTTGAAAGAGGTTGTGTTCCTTGTGCATGTCGTATTAGGTGATAGGATCAAAGTTTATCCTAAGAAGATGGAGGCGATAAGAAATCGGCCCAAGCCATTGACTCCTACGAACATCAGGAGTTTCTTAGGCCTAGCCGGGTATTATATTAAGTTTGTTGAAGGTGTTTCCTATATTTTGTCTCCATTACTAAGTTGACCCAAAAGAAAGTGAAGTTCATATGGATGGATAAGTGTGAGAAGAGTTTTCAAGCCTTGAAGGGTCAGTTGACTTCAGCACCAATCTTTACCTTGTTGAAAGGGACCGACGAGTTTGTTCTTTATTATAATGTCTCAAGATATTGTTTGGTTTGTGTGTTAATGCAACATAGTAAGGTGATTGTCTATGACTCAGGCAGTTAAAGGTGCATGTGAAGAACTACCTAATACATGATCTTGAGCTTGTGGTCGTCGTGTGTACATTGAAATTATGGAGTCACTACTTGTATGGGTTTCATGTGGATGTCTTCATCGATCACAAGAGCCTCCAACATGGGTTTACTCAGTGGGACCTCAACCTAAGACAGCGAAGATGGTTGGAGCTTCTCAAATATTATGATATAGGTGTAAAGTATCACACGGGTAAGGCTAATGTGGTAGCCGACACACTTAGTAGGGTGTACATGGGTAGTGTATCTCATTTAGAAAATGATGGGAAAATAGAGTTAGCAGAAGAAGTCCATAGGTTTGCTAGATTAGGGTTAAGTTGAATGATACCGGTATTGGTAGTATGATGGTACTACATAGCTCTAAGTCTTTATTGATTGATTCAAATATTGGAGGATATGTTGAGGCCTTTTGTATTGGAATTCAAGGTATTTGGTATGATCACTTACCTCTCATGGAGTTTTCCTGCAACAATAGTTTCCATTCAAGCATTGAAATGGCACTATTTGAGGCTCTATATAGTAGACGGTGTAGTTCAATGGTTGGATTATTTGAAGTAGGTGAGATGTCCTTCCTAGGTCTGAACTTAGTGATAGATGCTATGGAAAGGGTGAGACTCATAAGGGATAAATTTAAAATGGATCAAAGTCCACAAAAGTCCTACTCCGATGTAAGAAGAAGGGAACTTGCGTTTAATATTGGTAATTGGGTGTAGTTTCCCATTAAGGGTGAAATCTGGTTTGGAAAAAAGGGAAAATTAATCCCTAGATATATAGGGCCTAACAAGATTGTGAGGAGAGTTGGCAAGGTAGCATATGAGTTGGAGTTGCCTATGGAGATGAACATGATTCACCCAAAGTTCCATTTATCAATATTGAGGAAATTCATCGGTGAACTAAAGTCCATAGTCCCGTTGGAAGGTGTGAGCATTGAATAATATTTGTCTTATGAAGAGGTTTTGGTTAAAATCCTAGACCGGAAAATAAAAAAGTTGAGAAACTAGGAAATTAGATCCGTTAAAGTGTTTTGGAGAAATTAACAATTTGAAGGTGCAACGTGGGAAACGGAAGCAGAAGTGATGAAGCCATATCCCTATCTTTTCCACTCTACTCAAGCCTAACGTATTAAGTTATTCTTTCCTAACACCTTCAATCCCTTACATTTCAGTTTTCTCATGTTGCATATGCATATTTATATGTTTTTGGACTGTATTGAGGTATGTTGTAAGTATGAGTTTTGAAAGTTTCATGAAAAGATGTTTAGATTACAATTTGTATTTATGCTAGGTTGTTAGCTATTATTTAAATCTTTAGAGCCTATGTTTAGTACATTCGAGGACAAATATTTCTAAGGGGTATATATTCTAAGGACTTGCAAGTTAGGATGTTAAGAAATGTAGAAAAAGTGGAACTAGAAAACTTTTAGAGGTAATTTACTAGGCCAGTTCAAGATACATGGTTTAATCCACGAGTCGTAGACCAAGATCATGGATCAAAGTTTAAGGATTAAAATATGGCTAAGTGTCAAAAGGGATTAAGAGGTCAATCTACGGTCCGTAAAAAAGAACTACGGACCATAGAAAGGTGTCGAGGAATGAGGCCCTGAGTTAAAAAGATGTATGGGTATCTAAAGTTGAAACCATGAACAACAGGAGGGGTCATACTTCTGTTTACAGGCCGTAAATGTGTCTCGTAGATGGGTCATTTGGAAACAATCTCTGAAGATTGGAAAAAGAAGAACAAGATGACTCAAACCATAACTCATGATTTGGTCTACAACCCATAATTATGGTCGTGGATCGTGATCCGATAGTTTTATGAAGGGATTTTTGTCCATTTTGTATACCCTAGAGTTAAATCTATGTTGTTTTGAGGCTCCATAACCCCTATTTCAGACCCAAAACCCTCCTAGAACCCCACATTCACTCCACACTCATTTCCTCAAATTTTCTAAGGAAACAACACTCTCAAGGAAGAACAAGGAAAGCTAGGGTTTTCAAGGCTTCTTCTTCAAACTTCAAGTTCCTTTTCTTAGGATCCTAATCAAGGTATGTGAGATTGATTTATGGGTACCTTCCACCAATGAAGTTCCCTATTAAAGCCTTTTTACTTTTTCTTCAAGTTTTTAAGAATATCAAGATGCATGTCTATGACTTTAATGATGTTTTATGGTGCATAATCATGTATTTTTCCTCCAATGATATCATGTAATATTTTACCATGTTTTCCATGAATATTGAGTTGATGATTATGACTCTAAATTATATGATTTCAATGATGATGTGTGGGTTGCCTAATACATGCTTTAAAAGATGCATATTTTTCCATGTCCAGGAATTATCCCATTGATTCATGTGTTTTCAAGCTAATATATAAGCCTACTAAGATCAAAGATGATTTTTTGCATAATATGATGATGATGATGTGGGCATAAAATAAAGGTTTAAAGTTAATGATTTTTTCAAAGATAAAAGCATGTTGTTGTTGTCGTTAAAGATGTTTACGATTAACCCCAACATGAAAGGCCAATTCTTACTTGCTAGTTTCCGATGTTTCGAGCAACTCTTGTTAAACTGCTACTTATGATTATAAGTTACTTTACTTGACTAAGTATATGTTTTAAAGTATTTCATGGGATTGACTTAGCACCGAATGAGGCATTGAGGTGGGGTTCGGTAAGGGAACCCTAGTTGCAACCCTTTATCTCATTAACTATATGCCACTATATGAGTCTTTGTAGGCTAGGCTAGTGGATCCACGTAGGTCATTTATGTTAATTAATGATGCATGCTGAAGTTGATGGAGTTCCACGTGGCAAGTGGTCTCCCTGTGCAACCGTAGGGGATTATGTTATACTCCATATAGTAGCTCACATGGTCCTATATGTCGATTATGGTCCATTTACACAAAGTGTGAAATTTGATGTCTTCATTTCGTCACATGTGTTTCATACGATCCATTACTTTTACTTTATATTGAGCTTTATTCCTTATTTATGCTTAAGCACATTGAATAGCTACCTTATCATCCCATGCATGGAGACTTATGAATTTTATGAATGGTGACATTGCAATTTCATGTTTGCATTACATCTCATATACTTAGTACATTCCAACGTTCAAATATATATTTTTCCTACATGATGTTATCATGTAGGGATCGTCTCCCCGCCTTCTTCATTGACACGTGGCTAGCTTTTTGACATTCAAAACTAGTAGTAGTGATGAGGCCTTAGTTTGGGGACTTCTCTCAGTTTATTCATGCTTTTACCTTTTGGATGGATGTATATTTTAGACATGATGTCCGGAGACTTTTACTTCCTATCTTATTTTCATGTCTTTTCTATTTGAAAGAAATCGAGACCGTGCACAGGTCCCCGTTAAGTCAGATGTAGTTCTGGTGTTTGGTCTATGATATTATGTTGAAATATTCCTTTTGAGCTTAAATGACTTCCCTTAGCCCCTTTCCTTTTGTTATGCTTCCATTTTCCTTTGGGAAGCATCTTTGTTTAGTTTGTTAATCCAAAGTAGGAAGTGAGCCAGTTATATGTGGATTTGTTCTACTCTACGGGACAATACTCTGCCCCCAACCGCCAAGTAGAGTCTTGTTCAAGGTTTTGAAGTGTGCCACCACCATGAATGAGAGGCTTTGAGGAGTTTAGGAAATTATCCTTTCTTCATAACTCATGTCGTGCCTTTAGAGTTATCTAAGATTTTCTCTTATCTAACCACACTTCTTTTCTATTTCTAGATCATACCTGTAATAACCTGGAATTTTTAGAACCTTGTAATGTTGATTGAGATCTGATTTGAACTTATTTTGGGTGGTTAATGATCTTCATGAATCTCTCTTGAATGGACGTATTCAAAGAAATCACATTGGTTGAGTTTTTCTTGACGTCTTATGGAAGTACTGAACTTAAATGGTCATAACTCTTAGCGCAAGTAGAACTGGAAAGGCCATGACATATCTAATTGAAGACATTTGCGTTATCTTTTCAACTCACTTGGTTTCACTTGATTCGAAGTTCGAATGGAGAAGTTATGGTCTTTTTGGTGGGACTGCATGCACAGGGAGTTTTTCTGAAAATTGGCTAAGGCACTCTCATGGTAGTCTTCACGGACCGTGTGACCTCTCACGGTCCGTGAGGATGCACTTGGGTGATGATTTCTTCCCAAAACTTGGTTTTAAGCATGGAAAAGTCTTGAGGTGTCCCTTGGCCTTGTATGTGTGGAGTATATGGTCTTAAATTAGTGTTTTAGACCAAGACGTCCATTGCATGAACCCCGCACGGTTCGTGTGACACTTCACTGGCCGTGTGGTGGCCCGTGAGTGTAGACCTAGCCTTGAAAAGCATATTTTGGCCAAGACACTTCACACACTAACACTTCACGAGCCCTGTGACATCAAACGGTTCGTGAAGTGGTCCATTTGGGCGATGAAGAGAAATATTTTCTAAGTATGGAATCACATTTGGATTGTTGGAAGGGCCAACTTTAACTGGTCATATCTCTTAGCAAAAGACGAAATTGGTGGCCCATTACATATTACATTGAAGCGCTTTGCATTATCTTTCCAACAAAATTGGTTTCACTCTATTCCGAGTTCAGAGTAAAATGTTATGCTTGTTTTTGTAAGGACTGCCTGGGCTGGGTCAGTGAGCCTCACAACCCGTGAAGAGGCTCACGATCCGTGAGACCATCCATGAGAGCTATGAGTTAAACTTCCAGGTCTCATTTTATAAGGTGTTTTTTATAATTTAACCCGTTCCCAAGGTCTTTTATGACCTTTAAACCTATCCTAAGCTCCCAAATCAGATTTTAATCATTCACTCACTCTCATTCCTTATTCAAACTCTCAAATTCAAATCCTAAAATACTCTCTACTATTCTTAAGGTTGTAGATTCAATTGGGGATTTAAGGAGGGCTTTATTCTTCTCAATTCAATTCCTTCTTCATTATTCTTAGTTATCTAAGGTATGTGGGATTGATTCATGGTTCTCCTTTCAACCATGAAGACCCAAAACTCCTCTTCTTCATTGTTTTATAAAATTTAGCTTACTTTGCAAATGGGTCTTTAAATTTATTATTTATTTGATTAAAATTGAAGTATGGGTTGTATTTAATTATTGATTTTAAAGTGAATTAAGCCCTAATTTGTTGAACTCCATTGGTTTTATGAAGATTCAATTATGCATGTCCCTTTAAGCTTTAAATCTATGCATGGATTATGTTAATTGAGTTTTAATTGTTGATTTAACTATGAATTTCATATGGATTCTTCCTATTATGAGTTTAATTTATGAATTCTAATTTCATATGCTATTCATCTCATCATTCATGAGCATGGAGACTTGACTTGATGAAACTCTTGGTATGGGCTTAGACCTACTTCACTTGACTTGACTTGATTTTGGTAAGACATGAGATATGACTAGAATGTGATCACATCTTTTCTTGACTTGGATCTTTGAGAATCTTGGATGTTTACACCATCTTGTACTTGTTTAGAATGAGCTACTCCTATACATGGATCCTTGAACTTGATACTTGAATTACGATTTGGCTTTTTAGCCCAACCTTGCATTACATTGATACAAAGTATTGAACCTCCATTTTGAAAGCTTGTATACATATATGTATTCCCGTGGGTTGTGATTTAATACCGAGGGATTGGAGTCGGGGTGGACTATCTCCAAGGGTCCATACTCCTTTCCGTTAAACCATGTGCCAACATGAGATTTCTACCATTGTGGACTGACTTGTTTTTCCCCTACTTAGGGTGACTTGGGATATACCTGCCAAGTAGTCTAATTCCAAGTAGTAGCTCGCTTGGTCTCTCTTGTTGTTGGTTAAGGTCACATCCCCGCTATGAATATGTAGGTTTTGCATTCATGCATCATGGATTTCATGGCATATCAATATAATATTTTTCCTTTCTTATATACTTTTTCTATATATATACATGCCCTTGTCATCTAGTTTTTGTTTAGTAGGTTCATGTTCATGTGCATTGCATGCTCGCATACTTAGTGCATTATATGTGCTAACCCATACTCTTTATCTATCTGCATGTTTTAACCATGTAGGGGCCGGAGACGACCTCTATCCACCTTTGGACATTTAGCTTGCAGAACTTGGATTGTTGCTAGGGGTGAGTCCTTTATTTCAAGATCAAGACCCAACTTCCTCTATCTCATGCTTTGTTATGTATTTTCTATCTTATGACTTTAGGGTGAGCCCCGATTATGTCGTGGCCCCGTCTTATTCTATGTAGAGAAATTGTTGGATATATCGGATTCTATTGTATGTCGCACAATGTGTTTATTGAGATGCTATGGTTATTTACTCTTTGCCTATGATTATGATTATGTTACTATGGTACGACTTGATGAGAATGTGCTTATGTGGGAAGTCCCAATTCCCTTCTTGCCCCCATAGCTTGAGTCATACTTACCCGCCCCTTAGAACGTACTTGTTATATGCTATGTGATTTATGAAAATCCCTTCCCCGATGACATCCCCATAACTTGAGTCCCAAGCCCCAAAATTTCTTAGAATTATGTGTTACTTGTTATTCTTACGCGCTTTTGAATCAATGATGTGTGAATCGATGCAAAGATGACCTAATTGAGGACTCTTAGGTTCTCATTTGTCATGTCACATCTAAGCCCTACTCTCGGGTTGTGACAATGCCACCAAGAAGAGATCTTCAACCAAGGAATGTGCCCAAAGAGCAAGCTCCTCCCTTACAACAAGATGAGGGGGTGATACACGGGGAAATTAGAGTCGCCTTCACTATGTTGGCCCAAGCATTAGCTAACCAAGCTAATAGAGAGATTGCCAACGCTCTCCAAGAACCTACACTAGCGACAAAGATCTGAGATTTTATGAGGATGAACTCACAAAAATTTCATGGCTCCAAGATGGATGAAGATCCGATAGATTTCATTGATGAGGCGTACAGGATCATTGTCGCGATGGGAGTGCCATAGGAGGAAAAGGTTGAGTTAGTGGCCAACCAACTCAAGGGTGTGGCAAAGATTTGGTATAAATAATGGGTTTATGAGAGAGGTCAAAGAGCGGGTCAAGTTGAGTGGGAGGAATTCAAGATTTCATTCTTCGACTGATTTTTCCCACTAGAGCTAAGGGAGGCAAAAGTGCAAGAACTTATAAATTTAAAGCAAGGGAACTTGAGTGCAAGGGAGTATTCCCTCAAATTCACCAAACTTTCCAAGTATGCATCATTCATGGTGGTGGATCCAAGAGCTAGAATGAGCAAGTTCATCTCCATGGTCTCAGATTTGGTGTCCAACGAATGTAAAACCGCATTGCTTGTGAAGGTGATAGACATATCTTATTTGATGACTTAGGTGGAGTAAATTGAAGAGGAAACGTTAGGGGAGTGATTTATGGAGTCCAAGAGGACTTGGATGGATGGTGGTGGGTTTTCTCACCAAAAGAGTGGTGACCATAACAAATTTCAAGGTGTCCAAAAACAAGGAGGCTAAGGGTCTAACAACACTCCTCCTCTCCACTTCCACAATACAAGGGGGAAAATACAAAGCCACAAACTCCCAATTTCCTTAAGAGTGGGAGGCTCCACAAAGGGGAGTGCTCTTCCGACTCTGATGCATGCCTCAAGTGTAGCAAGATCGAACACCATGCCAAAGATTGTAGGAGAGGTGGTACAAGGCCCTAAGGACAAGGTGGACAAGATCAAGGTTCCACAAGGACCAATAGGTTATATGCTCTTCATGTTCACCAAGAAGTAGAAGAAGCTTCGGATGTGGTTACTGATATATAAAAAGCTTATGATTTAGATGTATATGCATTGTTAGATCAGGGAGAAAATTTGTATTTTGTAACTCCATTAATTTCTAATAGATTTCATGCATGTCCCGAAGTCCTAAATGAGACCCTTGAAGTTTGTACCCGTAGGAGAGTCTATTGTAGCACAATGGGTCTATAGAAATTAGCCGCTGCCCATTTTTCATAAAGTTATTTCTTGTGACTTTGATAGAACTCTCTATGATTAATTTGGATGTCATACACTGGATGGATTGGTAGAACTATCTATGGTTGATTTTGATGTCATACATGGGATGGATTGATGCATGCTCCCTACGCTTCTATAGATTGTTGGACTCACAGGGTCAAATTCCAATTTCCAAATGAGTCCATTCTTGAGTGGGAGGGTAGTAGTTCCTCATGTAGAGGTCAGTTTGTATCATATCTAAAAGCCCATAAAATGATCTCTAAGGGGTGTATATATCACCTAGTGAGAGTTAGAGATGTCACTTCTAAGTCCCCTCTTTTGGGTTGGTTCCCATTGAAAATAAGTTCCTTAATGTATTTTCAGAAGAGTTACCCAAAGTTCCCCCTAAAAGGGAAATAGATTTTGGTATAGACCTCTTTCCCAATACTCAACCTATCTCTATTCCTCTATATAGAATGGCCCCCGCGGAGTTGAAGAAGTTAAAAGACTAATTGAGGGATTTGTTGGAGAAGGGTTTCATTAGGCCAAGTAGGTCTCCATAGGGTGCCTCGGTATTATTTTAAAGGAAGAAGGATGGTCACTCTGAATGTGCATAGACTACCAGCAACTCAACAAGGTCACCATTAAGAATAAGTATCCCCTCCCAAGGATAGATGACTTATTTGGTTAACTACAAGGAGCCAAATATTTTTCAAAGATTGACTTGTGGTCCGAATATCACTAACTAAGAGTAAGGGAGAGTGACATCCCAAAAATGGTTTTTCAAATAACATTTGGGAATTTTGAATTTGTAGTGATGTCTTTCAGCATAACTAACGCACTGGCAATCTTCATGGACCTCATAAATATGGTGTTCAAGCCCTACCTTGACATATTTTTGTAGTGTTCATTGATGATATTCTAATCTATTCCCGAAACGAAGAAGAGCACATGGAACATTTGAGGATGGTGTTGCGAACTTTGAGAAAAGAAAGGCTATTTTCTATGTTCGACAAGTGTGATTTTTGTTGAAAGAGTTTTCTTTACTTGGGCATGTGGTATTGGGTGATGGGATAAAAGTTGATCCTAAGAATACGGAGGTAGTAAGAAATTAGCCAATGTCATTGACTCCTACTGACATTAGGAGTTTCTTAGGCTTAGCCGGGCATTATAGATGATTTGTTGAAGGTTTTTCCTCCATTTTGTATCCATTGACTAAGTTGACCCAAAAGAAAGTGAAGTTCATATTGATAGATGAGTGTGAGAAGATTTTTCAAGTCTTATAGAATTGGTTGACTTCGACTCCAATCTTGACCTTGCGAAGGGAACCAACGGGGTTTGTCATTTATTGTGATGCCTCAAGAATTGGTTTGGGTTGTGTGTTAATGGAACATGCTAGGGTGATTGCCTATGCCTCAAGGCAATTTAAGGTTCATTAGAAGACCTACCCAACACATGATCTTGAGTTTCTGACCATGGTGTTTGCATTGAAATTATAGTGTCACAACTTGTATAGGTTCATGTGGATACCTTCACCAATCATAAGATCCTTCAACATATGTTTACTCAAAGAGACCTCAACCTAGGCAACGAATATGGTTGGATCTTCTCAAAGATTATGACATAAGTGTAAAGTATCACCTAGGTAAGGCTAATGAGGTAGCCGACACACCTAGTAGGGTATCCATGGGTAGTGTATCTCATTTAGATGATGATGAAAAAAGGGAGTTGGCCAAAGAAGTCTATAGGTTGGCTAGATTAGAGGTGAGGCTGAATGATATTGGTAGTGGTGGTGTAATGGTACTACAAGGCTCTAAGTCTTAATTATTGAGGATATCAAGTCCAAGTAAGATCTTGATCCTGCCTTGGTTGAATTGAAGTCCTTGGTGAAAGAAGAAAAGATAGAGTTCTTCTCAAAAAGGGGAGATGGGGTAATTTATTGCCAAGAAAGGTTGTGCGTACCAGATGATGGTGAATTGAGAAAGTTGATATTGCAATAAGTTCACAATTCCTCCTATTCCATTCATCATGGTTCAACTAAAATGTATAGGGACTTGAGAGAAGTTTATTGGTGGAACGTAATAAAGAGGGATATTGCCAAGTTTGTGTTCAAATGTTCTAATTGCCAACAAGTCAAGGTTGAACATCAAAAGTCGGGTGGCCTAGACCAAGACATTGATATTCCTACTTGTAAGTGGGAAGAGATCAATATGAATTTTGTAGTTGGACTGCCTAAGACCAAGAAGCAATTTGACTCCATATGGGTGATAGTGGATAGAATGATGATGTCGACTCATTTTCTACCTATCAAAACAATATTTAGTGTCAAGAATATGTTAATATGTACATTTGGGAGTTGGTGAGGTTGCATGGAATTTCATTATCCATCATATCGGATCATGAAGCTCAATTTACCTCTCACTTTTGGAAATCATTTTAAAGGGGCCTCGGTACTAAAGTGAAGTTAAGTACCCCTTTCATCCTCAAATTGACTGGTAAGCCAAAAGAATGATTCAAACATTGGAGGATATATTGAGAGCTTTTGTATTGGAATTCAAGAGGAGTTGGGATGATCACTTACCTCTCATGGAGTTTGCCTACAATAATAGTTTCCATTCAAGCATTGAAATGTCACCATTTGAGGCTCTATATAGTAGACGGTGTAGCTCACCAGGTGGATTGTTTGAAGTAGGTGAGATGGCCTTGCTAGGTCCGAATTAGTCATGGATGCTATGAAAAAGGTGAGACTCGTAAGGGAGAAATTGCAAATGGCTCAAAGTCGGAAAAAGTCCTACTCTAATGTGAGAATAAGGAACCTTGAGTTTAATATTGGTGATTGGGTGTATTTGAAGGTGTCTCCCATGATGGGTATAATATTGTTCGGCAAAAGGGGGAAATGAAGCACTAAATATGTAGGGCCTTACAAGATTGTTAGGAGAGTTGGCAAGGTGGCATACGAGTTGGAGTTATCTATGGAGATGAACATAATTCACCAATGTTCCATGTATCAATGTTAAGGAACTTCATGGGTGATCTAAACTCCATAGTCCCATTAGAAGATGTGAGATTGAAGAAAATTTGGCTTATGAAAAGTTTATGGTTGAAATCTTAATTGGAACGTAAATAAGTTGAGAAACAAGGAAGTTACATCTGTTAAAGTGCTTTGGAAGGATCAACAAGTTGAAGGTGCAATGTGGGAAGCAAAGCGAACATGATAAAACCATATCCCTATCATTTCCACTCTACTCAAGCCAAAGGTATTTTGTTATTCTTGCCTAAGACCTTCAATTCCTTGCATTTCAGTTTTCTCATCATATTTTTATGGACTGTTTTGAGGTATGTTGTATGTACGAGTTTTGAAAAATTCATGAAAAGATGTTTAAATTGTATTTTTATATTCATGTTGGATTATTAGCTGCTTATTTAACTCTTTAAAGCCTACATTTAGTACATTCATGGATAAATGTTCCCAAAGGGGAGATATTATTTGGACCCGCAAGTTAGGAGGTTAAGAAATGTAGAAAAAATAGAACCAAAAAAATTTCAGAGGCAATTTATGAGCCCAATTAATGACACGTGGTTCAATCCATGAGTTGTAAACCAAGCTTGTGGATTGGAAGTTTTAGTATTGAAATTAGGATAAGTGTCAAAAGGGATTAAGAGGTTTGTTTACGGTCTGTAAGAAGAACTACGGACCATAGAAAGGTGTCATAGAATGAGGCCCTGAGTTGAAAGGAAATATAGGTTTCTGAAGTTGAAACCACAAACAACGGGATGGGTCATTGTCATAACCCGAGAGTAGGGCCTAGATGTGACATGGCAAAGGAGAACCCGAGGGTCCTCGATCAAGCCATCATAGCATCATCACACACATCATCGATTCGGAAGTGCGTAAACATATCAAACAACACATAAGTCTAGGGGATTCTGGATCTTTAGACTCAAGCTAAGGGGATGTTGCCGGGAATGGGATAAGCATGAATCAGATAGCACATAAAATTTACGTTTTAAGGGGTGGGTAAGTATGACTCAAGCTATGGGCCAAGCAAGGTTAGGGACTTTCCACATAAGCACCTTCCCAATCCAAACATATCATAATAGCATAAGCAGAAACAAAAGAATAACATAAGATATCATCACTTAACATAGATAGCCATATCATTGCAAGTAACACATAGCATAACGTACAATAGAGTTCGATATGTCCAACAATGCCTCTACATAAGATAAGACAGGGCCTCAACATATTTCGGGCTCACCCTCAAGTCATAAAGTAAAGAAACATAAAGTAAAGATAAAAGTAGATAAAGGTGGGCATTACCTTTGAAGTATAGGGCTTACCACAAGTAATAACTTCAAAAATCTCGATTAGCCGTCCAGCGGGGGATGGAAGTCACCTACGGTCCCTACATGGTTAGAGCATGTAGACAAGAGTATGGGTTAGCACATAATAATGCACTAAGTATGCGGGTGTGCAGTGCATATGAACATGAGCCTACAACAAGTTAGATGACAGGGAAACATATATAGAAGGAGAATATAGGAAAGGATAGTATATCAATATGCCATGAAATCCATGAAGCATGAAATGCCATAATGCTTATAGTATCGAGGGGATGTTACCATAACAAACATCCAAACTCATGTGAGCTACAACATGAACTTGCCCGATGAGGCCTCCCATCGGATGAGAGAAGATTACTTACCAAAAGTAACCTACACCACACCTTACGACTTGGTCATTTCGATGTGATGGCCACCTTCCTTACGACCCGATCATTTTAAAAGGATTTCCATAACATATCATATCACATCATAGCATACCTTATGGGAACACCCATTTAGGTTGCATAACCTACGTTGATACATAGTTGAGAGAAAGGAGTGGGACCCTTGGGGATAGCCCACTTACTACTCCAATCCTATTCGGTGCTAAGTCATCATCCCACAAGAATACGTATACATATACATGCCTTGAAATGAGGGACAGTACTTTGAAACCAAACCATGCATATATTTAGGCTTAAAGGCCAAATCATTTGCTTCATATTCTTGCATACGTGACCAAAAAGTCAAACACATTTCATAATAATACTTCCTTGGGCTAAAAAGCCAAATACGTTTTCATGTCAAACTTTATGCATAGAAGTAGATCCATACTTTTCAAATCATATTGGTGTAAACACCCATAGTTTCTCAAAGAGCCAAATCATAGGCATTATTTGATCACATTCTTGTCATAACCCATACTTGTTCAAATCATAGTCATAACCATATTTGGGACTTAGCCCACATCATATACTTCATAAACATCCATGTTCATGCATGCAAATGCCATGATTGATGATGAGGGTAGCATGGGTAATTATAATCCATAATTTAAATCCAAATTAAGAAGAATCTATAGGAAATGCAAAGTTAAATCAACAATTTAAATCTCAATTTGGCACTACCCATGCAAGGATTAAAGAGTAAGGGGACATGCATACTTGTACCTTCCTTAAATAAAAGGAATTCACCAATTAGGGCTTAGTTAATCGTGAATTCATTAAATAAGAACAACCCACACTTCAATTTCACTAAATCATTCATAACTTAAAAGACCCATTTCAAGAAAATTCATAGTTCATCAAAATTTGAGAAAAAGGATTTTGGGTCTTCATTGTTGAAAGAGAAACCATGAATCAATCCCACATACCTTGAATTTAACAAGAATATTGAAAGGATTCTGGTGAAGACTTGAATTTTCCCAATTTCAAGCTTGGTATTCAATGGAAGATGAGAGAAAATTGAGAGAATTTGGGAGAGGAATAGAGAGCTTTAATGAATAAAAGGTATTAGGGTTTAATTTATGGGGTTTTAGGAGAGTTTAGAAAGGCTAAAATGGCCCTAGGAATAATTAAAATTACCATTGAAAAATTAATAAAACGGAAAAGATAATTGAAACAGTTGCAGACGCAAGCGCCCACACGGTCCGTGTAGTGGCTCACGGACCGTGAACCCTACCATGTGGCTTAACTTGGTTTATGCCTTGGCTTTAAATCTTGGAAGACGTTCTGGACCACGCCACGACAGGACTCATGGTCCGTGAAGCTGCACACGGACCGTACACTGGTCCATGAAGCCTCACTTGGTCTGGAGTCCTGGCCTTGGGGTCTAGGCAGTCTCTAGACCACTCCACGAAGGCCCTCATGGGCTGTGAAGTGTTCCGTGGAGCTTCACTTGGCTCGGGGCCTTGTTCCAACACCCATAGAACTTACTGGAATAGTCCACTGAGGGGCTCACGGGTCGTGAGCCTCCACACGGTCCGTGGTCCCTCCCGTAGGGCAGTTGCTTAGTCCCAAACCAGCTCCCCTTTTTTCCAGAACACTTCCGTGCACGGGCAGTCTCACTGTAATGGTCATAAACATCCACACCCAAACACTGAATCAAGTGAAACCAATTTCGTTGCGAAGATAACTCAGACAACTTCGATTTGGTATGTCGTGGTCCACACAGTTCGTCTCATACCAAGATATATAGTCATTCAAAGTCAGTATTTCCACACGGTTCCATACAAAACTCCACCAACACGACTCATTTGAGTACGACCACTTAAATAGAGTTCATGATCATCACTAACCAGCCATAACAAGTTCAAAATGGACCTTGACCCACCAATACGAAGTTCAAAAATTTTCAAATCATTACATCATCTCCCCTTTGGAAACATTCGTCCTCGATTAATTAAAACTTGAGATACTGAAATAAAAACTTCATAAAAAGAAGATTTAATTTATTACTAAGTCACTATACAAGAAATTATAATTTTAGATTAAAAGGACTTTAAAAATTATATTTAATTCTATAAATATTTAACTTTTAAATGATTATAAATAAAAATTTTATTTCAAGATTTTAGTTTGGGTTGTTCAAATGACTGACCAAAATTTTAAAAGTTACCTTAAATCCTTTATAATAGATAGAAATGCGTGTTTTTAGTCTTTTAATTCATTCCACTAGCTAGTGTATCTACTGATCTTTTATTAATAATAAAATAAAAGTTCTCCATTGAGAAAAATACAAATAAGGAGGCTAGACATTTCCTTACCAATCCTAATGAGGTTGTGAACAACTATTATAGAGCTAGAGAAAATTTAGATAATCTATAGATTTTATTCTATACTCTATGAATGTATTACACATGATAATGTTTAACTAATGCAAAATTATAAGATCCAAGAAGAAGTTGAGTTATCTACCTCAAATTTCCTTTCACAAATGGACGATTCTCCTGTCTTTTTCTACAAATTTGTCCAATAGCTCTCGATAGTTCATAACTTTTTTCTTGTATTTGGTTATTGAAGTTTTTAAGACTGTCATATGATTTTGTTTTACCAATTGTATTGGTAGGTGTCTTGAAACAAATTTATGAATCATCTTACCATCCAAACTAGTTTTTGTTTTCTTCATGTTCTCTGTTTTGCCAATCGGATTGTTCGCTGGAATGGAATTAACCATAGTAGCAAACTAATTTTCATTTAATGTGTTAGTTACTTCTTGATTAGTGATAACCATTTTAGATGTAGTTGGATTGATCTCGTAAACAATATTATCCGAAAGAGCATCATTAAGTGTTAAAGACACGGAACCTTCTTTAGAGCAATTTCTCCAGGACTTGAGTTTGTAATTTGACTGTAGGTTCCCCATGATTATACTCAATAGGTTTTAGTATTATTTAGTCAAAATCTTGAGGATTAGAAGTAAGACCGCCTCTCTGTTCTTTTTTATTGGTGGACTAGTTTTTGCTCTAAATTTTAAGGCATTGCAAGATGTAAAATCTTTTGAGTCACCATATGCAGGTTTCCACCTATTAGGAAATTAAGATGTCTCTAGAAACTCCTCTATTGTAGATACATTTATAGTAGACTAGTCTTTTAAGTTAAATGAGTGGGGTTATTAAACATCATATGAACATAGCTTAGTGTGAGATGTTTTGCTTTCTATGTGCTTATGATTCTCACACTATATATATATAAGGAGCCTATGTAATGAAGCATCTCGAGAGTAAAATATTGAACCCAAAAATCTTCAGCTTCACCTTCTCCTTCTCCCGCTTCAGATTACTGTAGCAATTTACAGCTGCAAAACTTTACTGTTGCCCTTTCTTGCTTTCTCAACTAGTGAATTTCACATATGATGTCCAAATTGGAAAATCAGAGGAGGAGATTTTCATTGCCTCACTCACATCACATGTTGATCAATGTAATTGGTATGTTGATATTGCGTGCACAAGGACATGATGATTGGTGATTTTTTTTTTGTTACCTTGGATAGATTCACAAGAACTAAAGTGAAGCTTGGAAATGGTGCATTGGTGCAAGCTCACGACAGAGGGTTAGTTAGAGTAATTATTAATGAAGGTATGAAAATCATTAATAATATTCTTAATATGTTGTTCAGTTGATTCATAAAAATTATTCTCTTAATTTTAAGGACAAACAATTTGTCATTTATGATCCTGAAGAATGTGAAGTAGCTAAAATTAGCATGATTTACAATTCCTTTTAAGTTTCATTCTATTTTGTTGATAATTGCTCTTTCAATATTGAATTGAATGATACTTGGCTTTGGCACAAAAGGTCCAGT
>JBCEWC010006958.1:0-22162 GCA_038996855.1 Solanum aculeatissimum | reverse complement strand
CTACAACAATATTGGAAGAACCCATAACTAATTGGAAAACTTGAAATCAATTTAAAAGGGTTAGGGTTCTTAGGATCTTCAAGGATGAAAGAGGATCCTTGAATCAAGTTCCATAAACCTTAATTCATGCAACTAATCCACAAGATCAAACTTAATCAAGTCTTCTTTCATAAATTCTACAAGCTAGCTTCAATGGAGGTCAAATGAGCCTTAGCATCTTAAGAGAGTGTATAGGAGAGTTCTAATGTATGAATGAGGGTTTAGGGAATGATTTAGGGGTTTAAGATACCTTAGGGGATGAAAAGGGGGCTTAAGAAAATGTTAAATCACGAAAATACCATTAATAAGATAGAACTTTTAACTGTACACAGTGCCCAAATGGCATCTACAGTGCCGTCAACAGTCATACGAGCCGTTCAACTGTCCATCCAATATTACTTGGCAAAATTATTCGGCGCGAACACTCGGAGGACTTTCTGTTACACTTCACGAACCACTAAACGGTCCGTTCAATGTGTAACTGGCCGTTTAAATCACCGTCCAACCATACTTAGACCCAAAATCATTAGCCTTGTCTTGGCCAAGCCACTTCCTCACTTCACGAGGCAGTGCACGAGCCGTCTAGTGTCAAACGGACCGTCCAAGGTCTCGTTGACTTGGACTTGGATTAGGGGTGGTTCCAAGCTACCCCAAGATTACTGGAACACCTTCCTAGGCACCACACAGACCGTGCAAAGTTTCACGGTCCGTTCCAATGTCCTTGGCCATTTTTCTAAGCCAATCTCCAATGGCTTATGAATTTTAGACAGTCTCACTATTTGGGCCATAGCTCCCTCAGCCGAACTCCAAATTTAGTGAAACCACTGGTCTTAGCAAGCAAACTTAAAGAGATTCAATTTGATATGTGGTAGCTCACATTGTTCATCCCACATCAAAAGTTATTACTGTTTGAAGTAAGCTACCGAAACTGTCCCTCTAGGCCACTAACTAGCCCAATTTGCATTTGGCCACTTAAATTCAACCCGTGGCTACCAAAACTCAACCATGACTTGTTATACATCAAATTCCAACCATAAGTAGATTTTGAAAATTTTCGTATTTTTACAACCCCATACAAATAATGCCGCCAATCTTTCAAAGCAAACACTTCCGCCACTAACTCAAGATCATGGGTCAAATAATTTTTTTCATGCACCTTCAATTGTCGGGATGTAAAGACCCAAATATTTTCAAAAACTCCTTATGGTTGGTCTTGTATGATGTTATACTGGTCATGGTTGGGTTTTGGTAGCCACAGGTTGAGTTTTAGTGGCCTAACGCAAAATGGATCATTTGGTGGCCTAGAGAGGCCTTTTGGACAATGAGCTTTGAGGTAACATAACTTTTGATATAAGTCGATCCGTGTGGGCTTCTACATATCAATTTGAGTTAGCTCCGCAACGCAACTTGTTTCACTTGATTAGAAGTTCATATGAGGAAGTTATTGCCAAAATAATGAGACTACCTGAAATTTGAGAGACATTGGATATAGGCCTTGAAAATGGTCCAAGGGAAGGACCACGAACCTTGTGAGGGTCCACAGACTGTTTAATGGAATTTAAACTGTACATTCAATTTAAGAGTAGTTCATGTGAAATTCAAGTCAAATCCACCATAAAAACATCATTTAGACAATACCCATGCATAAATCAAGAGTACAAAGGAGATTCATAAATTGATCATCATCAAACCATTAAACCTTCATGAAATTCATACTCAAACAAACTTTAAATTACCTAATTTCTATAGAACATAATTCCAATCAATTAAATACTTCAAAGTTTAAAGAACTCAACCTTAATTAAGACTTAAAAATCAAATTTAAATTGGAGGGTTCTTAGGGCTTCCTAGATGATAGGGAATCCATGAATCAAACCCACATACCTTGAAATTAACCAAAGAAATTGAAGAATTTCACAACAAGGATGATCTTCAAGCTTTTAACAATAGAGGTCAAGAGAATTTAAGAAATTTCAAAATGTAATGGAGAGTGCTTTTTTTCCTTTTTGAAGACCCCATGAGGGGTCAGGGGCTGGGCAACACCCCCAGGCTTTAACATAAATAAAATTTGAAATAGGGATATAAGAAGGGGGACAAAGACCTTACCTTCTTCCTAGGATGGTACTCCATGCTTTAGTAATAAGTCATGGGACCCTATTTCTATGAAGCAAACCAAGAAAATCCTAAGAGAGGACTCCTCTCATTACAAAAATCTAGGAAAGCAGTAAAGACGGGAGACTCTCCCCTTACAAGTTGTACAGAAAGAAAATCCTAAAACTAATCCTATAATCTATCAAAAGATAGCTTACAGAATTAGTCTATTAGATTACCCTGTCTAGTGTATCTTGTCTTGCATGAGCTAAGGTGGTTTCCTCAATCTTTTCATTTGCCTCCTTCTAAAGTTGATCACTTGCATCTTGTCCATCTTCAAATATGCTTTAGTTTCTCTTGGTAGTTGACTTTTGGCTTGGAATATTTGAGGGCTGGTAATTTGGTGACTGCATTTGGCTAAAGAATCAGCCACTTGGTTGGCCTCCCTCAAGACATGTTGGCATTTGAACTCTAGGATTTGAGTCCTAGAGTACTGAATCCTCTGCAGTTCTTTTTGGATCTGCCAGGATGGAGTAGTTGTATGATTAATCCAAGAACTAAGCATTTCAGCATCAACTTCCATCAATACTTTAGTGAATCCCAGCTGAACACCCCATCTTATACCAATGGCTGCTATCTGTGCTTCTGCTTCCAGGTTAGTGCCGCTTCCTAAGGGGTTTATAAAAGCAAATAAAAGGTTTCCATTGCAGTCCCTCAGAACCCCGCCCCCCAGCTCCTATGTCTCCAGGATTGCCTAGTGAACTCCTATCTGTATTGAGCTTTCCTCAGTTTTGCTGTGGTCTCTTCCACTATACTGGAGTGACTTTGATATCCTTCTAACACCTCTCCACCATCACAGTCATGTCCTTCCACCCATAAGGCCAATTGATATAGGGATAAGAGGTCTTCATTAGCCTAAAAATATCTCTGCTTACCATATATTTGACCTTGGCTATACTTGGTGCTATACCATCATATTTAGCAGTGAATCTACTTTTCCAAACATTCCAGCATATAAACACTGGAGTAGCCTGTAGCATCAACTTGTGAGCTTCATTCAAATGCTTAGTATTCCACCACTTGCATACATTTTGTTTCAAACCATTTCCATCTGTGTTGATGTTGAGATAGGCAGCAAAGTGTTTCCAAGCTTTCCTGGAAATGTTGCCATTGAATATGATATGGTCTATGTTATCCCTTCCTGGATTAGAGCAGCAGTGACAGTTGGATGGATCATATCAAAAAGTGACCAACTTATCATTTGTAGGTAGTTTCATCCTTAAGGCCCTCCACACTAGGAAAGAACATTTGAAGGGAATATGTTTGTGCTAGAGTAGCTTGTTAACTCTGGTCTCCTCCTTTGTCTCCCTGACCAGATTCCAGGTTGAAGAAGTAGTAAATTCTCCATTGCTGTTTAGGGTCCAAATTGGTTTGTCAGGGATATCACTAAGGGCCTAGATTAGAGTGTTGAGGATGGTTTCTCTATAATGGTGAGGGATCATTTCCCTAAGTCTCTCCAGGTCCCACTGCCCATCTTGTACCAATTCAGGCACTCTAGTATTGTTATACCTGTGACTCCCCTCAGTATATTGAGCCAGTTGTCCCATTCCTAGCCAATTATCCCACTGAAAATAGTTGTTTCCTGAGTGTATCTTCCAATGTATGTGAGGTTCTATGTTGTGTTTGTTGGCCATCATATGTTTCCAAATAAGAGAGTCATTATTGTCACTTTTCTTAGTCAGAGGATTTGCCCTTTGGCAATATTTGGCCTTCAGGAATTCAGCCCAGAGGGAAGCATTGCTTCTAAAGTACCACCAGTGTTTGACTTGAAAAGCCTTGCACACATCCTTCAAGTTTCTGAAACCAATTCCTCTTTCAGCTAAAGGATAACTTAGGCTCTTCCAGGATGCCTAGTGGTATTTCTTTCTTTGGTAAAGTCTCCCCCAAAAAAAATCAGGTGAGAGACTTTGGATTTGATTCAAAGTAGTAGAAGGAGGAACAATGACAGCTAGCAGATGAATGGGAAGGGATTGAAGGAAATGTTTGATCAGTGTTGCATTCCCCCCATAGCTCAAGATTCTTGTTTGCCATCCCGAAATCTTATTGATAACTTTAGAGACCATGTCAGAGAATTATATGATCCTTTACCTACCTATGTATAAAGGGCATCCCAGATAGGTAATTGGATCCTTCTTTTGGGTGAACCCAGTAATAGCAGAAATTCTCTCACACTCTGTTTGGGTAGTGTTGGCTATAACCATGAAATGACTCTTACTCTCATTGATCAATTTTCCTGAAATCTTCTTATATGAGTTCTAGACCTTCATGATCCTTGTTAAAGACTCATTGTTACCAGCTGTGAAAAGGATGACATCATCAGCAAAACTAAGATGGTTGATCTGAGGGCCTTTTGTGTTCATATAGAAGGTCTGAAAATTAGGATCATCATGGAGTTTGTTCAGGCTTCTTGACAACACTTTAGCCCCTAAAATGAATAGTGCAGGTGAGAGGGGGTCTCCCTGTTTAAGCCCTCTGGTAGAGTGGAAAAATCCATGTCTGGCCCCATTAATAATAATGGAATACCAGTTATTGCTCATTATCCTCCAACAAAGGTCAATGAATTGTTCACCAAATCCCATTTTCCTCATTACCAAGCAAATGTAGGATCAAGAGGCTCTATCATAGGCCTTGGCCATGTCCAACTTAATCACAACATTTCCCTCACTCATAGGCTTCTTGATCTGGTGTATGATTTCCTGGGCAAGCATGATATTTTCTGCTATGTTCCTTCCTTTGATGAAACGTGATTGGTTCTTAGAGATAAGGTTGGGAAGGATAGTAGAAAGTCTAGAGGAGAGGGTTTTAGAGAAGATCGTCCAAATACAGCTACTTAGACTAATGGGTCTGTAGTTTGAGAAGCTGCTAGGATTGCTGGTTTTGGGAATCAGTACAATGCAAGAGTGGGAAAAGTATTTAGGAATTTCCTGCCCATTGAAAAAGGCCTGAACAACATTCAACAAGTCCATCTTGATTATCTCCCAACATGATTGGTAAAACATGGAATTGAATCCATCTGGGCCAGCAGCTGATTAGGGGTTCATCGGATCACTTGTTGCAACTCTTCTAAATCAGGTGGTGCCTGAAGATTAAAATTCTTGTCATGGCGAGGGATTTTAGCTCCTCCCCTTCAATGTATTTTTCCTCCCTGTGAAAATCTCTTGAAAGTGATGGACTGCTTCCCTAGCTATAGTATCCTCCTCTTGGATCAGATTTCCATTTTCATCCTGAATGTTCTGTATGAGGAGCTTTCTCCTTCTCCCCCTAACCAATGCATGAAAGTACCTTGTATTAGCATTCCCTTCTTTGAACTAGTGTAATTAGGTTTTTTGCCTGAGAATTGCTTCCTCCATCTTTAAGTACTTGATGTATTTTGCATTGGTCTTATGAAGTATACTCTTTTTCTCCTCAGATTTCTGATTGATCAGCTCAAGTTCAGCCTCTCTAGTCTTCTCCTCAAAATGTTTGACTTTTAAGTGAATGTCTCCAAAATGTTCCCTTGACCACTTACTCAGAGTGTTGGTCATTCTTTTCAGCTTATTGTGAAAGACTCTCATAGGATTACCACTGGTATCCTTATTCCAACAGTTTCTGACAGTATCCATAAAAGATTCTTGGTCAGTCCAGCAATTCAGAAATTTGAAGTAGTTAATGGGGTTGTTTACTCTAATCTTCATATCCAATAAGAGGGGGCAGTGGTCAGATCCTACTGAGGGGAGATGGGTGATAGTGGTTTGTGGCATGCTCTCCATCCATTTATCATTTACCATTCCCCTATCAAGTCTCTTCCAAATAGTAGCCCCTATACCTCTCTTATTACACAAAGTAAATTGTTGCCCTGAGAAGCCTAGGTCCTGAAGGCCACAATCCTCAATAATACAAATGAATTCAAAGATTTTCCTGATATTATAAGGTATGCCCCCACTCTTTTCTTCAGTGTTGGTGATCACATTAAAGTCACCTATGATACACCAGGGAGTGTTATTGTGATCATTGGCAAATTGGATCATCTTATCCCAAAGGGGCCTCCTTAGTTCATCCCTACATTTGGCATACACAAAAGTAACTATGTACTTGGAATCCACTTGAGGTTGATGAAAGACACAAGTAACTTGTTGCTCATCAGAGTCCAAAATCTAATAGTCAGTTTCCTCATTCCAAAATATCCAAATTTTTCCATTAGGATTGCTAATGGCTTTTTCCATACCCAGTTGCATCCTAAACCACCAAACAGTCTGTGGTCCGGCCCTTATCCCATTTGCAGAACCTTGTTTCCAGCGTCCTTCTAATTACGGACAATCTTACTATTTTGGTTATAACTTTCTCATACGAACTCCGAATTGAGTGAAACCAGTTGCATTGCGAAGATAACTCAAAGAGCTGAAATTGGATATGTAGTATTCCACACATTTCATCCCGTACCAAAAGTTATGCTTCTTCAAAGTACACTGCCCAAACGGCCTCTCTAGGCCACCAAAAGGTCCATTTTGAATTCGGCCACTTAAACTCAACCCATGGATACCAAAATTCAATAATGACCAGTACAACACCACACAGGATTAACAATTAAGAAGTTCATAATTTTTCAGGTCGTTACATAATCTCGCCCTTGGGAACATTCGTCCTCGAATGAGCTAAGACTACGGCTTGAGGACATCAATCACAAAACAAGAGACATCTAACCATAACTCAAGAGATCATGCATCATATCAAAAGTCTTTCAAATCTCATGTCAAAACATCATTTAAATCATTTTCTTGGTCATGAATGCATGCAATGTCATGAAACTCAAGAAACAAAGAATGAGGACAAATAAAGGATGGAACCTAGTTCCTTAGGCTTGAGTAGATTGGAAGAGATAGGGATATCGCTCCATCATGTCCAACTCCACTTCCCACGTTAAACACTCCACATCTTGATTCCTCTAAAGTACCTTGACCGAAGCTACCTCCTTATTGCGAAGCCACTTCACTTGTCTATCCAAAATCTTAATCGGCACCTCTTCATAGGTTAAGTTCTCTTCAATGGTCACATCTTACAAAGGGGCAATTTCCTTAGGGTCACCAACCAACTTCCGTCCTCAACATAGATATATGGAAAACTGGATAAATAGAGCTCATGTCCAAAGGCAAGTCCAACCTATATGCTACATTGCCAACCTATTCCATAATCTCGTAAAGTCCGACGTACCTTGGGCTCAACTTGGCTCTTTTGCCAAAACACATTATGCCCTTCATGGGGTACACCTTCACATACACCCAATCACAAATATGAAACTCAAGGTCCCTCTTTTTAACATTCGAATAAGACTTTTGGCGACTTTGGACCTTCTTCAACCTTTACCAAATCAAATTCACCTTTTCAATAGCCTTAACAACCAAATCTGGGCCTATCAAGGCCGCCTCTCCTATTTCAAACCAACAAACCGGAGACCTACATCTCCTACCATACAAAGCCTCAAAAGTAGCCATACCAATGCTAGCATAGAAACTTTTGTTGTATGAAAACTAAATGAGAGGTAGGTGATAATCCCAATTTCCCTTAAACTCCAACACACAATCCCTTAACATATCCTCTAAGGTTTGAATTGTCCTCTCGGATTGCCCATCGGTTTGAGGATGGAATGCGGTGCTCAACTTGACCTTAGTACCAAATCACTTTTGAAATGACCTAAAAAAATTAGAAGTAAATTGGTTACCATGATCTGATATGATAGACCTTGGCACACTATGCAACCTCACCAACTCCCGAATATAAACCTTATCATACTCTTCGACAATGTAGGTAGTCTTAAGAGGTAAAAAGTGAGCCGACTTGGTCATTCTATCCACCACAACCCATACAGAATCAAGTTGTCTCCGAGTACGGGGTAACCCAACCATAAAGTCCATATTCACATCATCCCACTTCCAAGTTGGAATTTCAATGTCTTGTGTCAAGCCACCGGGCCTTTAATGTTCCACCTTTACTTGTTGGTAATTTGGACATTTCAACATGAACTTAGCCACATCCATCTTCATACTATGCCACCAATATAACTCTTTCAAATCTCGGTGCATTTTGGTAGATCCCGGATGAATAGAGTATTATGAATTATGAGCCTCTTTCATGATTGTCTCCTTTAAGCCATCAACATCTGGAACACACAATCGAGCTTGGTACTGTAGGACACTATCTCCCCATTGGGAGAAAACCTCAATCTTACCATCGACAACCAATTTCTTCATTTACACTAAGGAGGGATCCAAATCTTCTTTAACTTTACCAGAAACAACAACATCCCCTGGTACATCATTGGTTATTTTAATGTTATCACTAATACTGAAGAAAAGAGTGGGGGAATACCCTACAATATCAAGAAGAGCTTTGAATTTATTGGGATCATTAAAGCCTGTGGTTTACAAGATTTGGGATTCTCAGGGCAATGTTATACATGGTTTAAAAAGGGGGAGTGGGATTCATAATTTTAAAGAGACTGGATAGGGGTATGGTTAATGACAAGTGGATAGAAAACATGCCCCATACTAGCATTACTCATCTTTCCTTTGTGGGTTCTGAACACTTCCCTCTACTTATGGAGATGCACAAAAGACCTACTGGTCCTATCAAATATTTTAAATTTCTAAATTGTTGGACAGACCTAGCCTCTTTAATGGACATAGTCAAGGATTGTTGGGACAAAGAGGTTCCAGGCAATACATTGTGGAATTTTCACCAAACGCTAAGAAGGATTACTGCTACATTAAGTATTTGGTCTAGATTGCATTCCTAATATGGTTACCCAAGATAAGAGTTTTAAACATCAAACTCTTCCAGATTTGGAGGAGCTGCATCAGGTGGTCCAGTCCTTGAGCTCCTTCTTAGCAGCAGGCCCAGATAGGTTTAATGGTAAGTTCTATCAGATTTTTAGGAGATTATTAAGATGGATCTGCTGAGGATAGTGCATTTATTTTTCGGTGATCAGGTGATCCATAAATACCTTTCCCACTCCTTCTTAATTCTTATCCCTAAATCTAGTAATCCTGGCAGCTTCTCAGATTATAGACCTATTAGTCTTAGTAACTGCATTAGCAAGATTTTCTCCAAGATCCTTTCCTTAAGATTTGCCTCTATTATTCCTAATCTCATCTCTAGGATCCAATCAGGATTCATCAAAGGGAGGAGTCTTTCTGAGAATATCATGTTAGCACAGGAGATTATTCATCACATCAAGAAGCCTGTGGAGTGGGGAATATGGTTATTAAGCTTGATATGGCCAAGGCTTATGATAGGGCATCTTGATTCTATATTTGTATTGTCAAGAGGAAGATAGGCTTTGGGGAATAATTTATTGATATGGTCTGGTGAATTATGGCTAATAACTGGTACTCCATCCTTATAAATGGGGCAAGATATAGCTTCTTCCACTCAACAAGGGGTCTTAAACAAGGGGATCCTCCCTCACCTGCCTTATTCATTTTAGGAGCTGAGGTTCTCTCTAGAATGATGAACAAGATTCACAATCATCCTACTTTTCAAGGTTTTTACGTGGATAAAAGAGGGCCTCAAATTAATCACCTTAGTTTTACTGATGATATTATTCTTTTCACCTCAGGCAATTTAGGTTCCCTAACCTTGGTTATGTAGGTTTTAGATTCCCATGAAAAGATCTCTGTAAAAATGGTGAATAAAAGTAAAAGCCACTTCATGGTTCCTTCTTACACTGATCAGATAATTTGTGATAGAGCGACTAAGATAACTGGCTTCAGACAGAAAAATGAGCCTATTACTTATCTCGGGTGGCCCTAGTATATTGGTAGACAGAGGATCATTTATTCTTCTGAAATGGTGTCTATGGTGATTAACATGATTTCTGGATGGCAATCTAAGATCCTGAGCTATGGAGGTAAAGCAACTCTGATCAAGTATGTGCTACAATTCTTGCCTATACATCTTTTCTCAGCTATATAACCTTCTACCTCCACCACCTTAAAGCAGATTTAGACTCTTTCAATAGATTTCTTTTGGGGAAGATTGGACCAAAAAAGGAAGTATCATTGGGCCTCTTGGAAAAACCTAAGCTTTCCCTTGATAGAAAGGGGGGATTGGGTTAAGGAACATTGTTGATGTCTGCAAAGCCTTCTAGGTTAAGCATTGGTGGAACTTTATAGCCAAAAGTTCCCTTTAGACTAAGTTCTTGAGAGCTAAATATTGCTAAAGAGCCAACCCTTTGCCCAAAAAAGTGGACAAAAAGGATTCCTTGATATGGAAACACATGATGTATAACAAGCATCTGATTGAACATCATATCCAATAGAAAGTTTACTCAGGCAACTATTATTTTTTGTGGGATGATTAGCTGGGTATAGGTTCTCTGGCTCAATTCAGTGAGGTTAGCTGCAGATTGAACAACACCAAGGTGTCTGAGTTTATACAGAATGGGCGATGGGACTAGGAGAGGGTTATAGATACTAGCCCACATCAATATATTGAGCTCATCCTTAATACCCCAATTTAGATTCTCAATGGCATACCTAATAAGCCTATTTGAAAGCTCAATACTAATGGGAAAATTTCAACATCCTCAGCTTGGAATCTGATAAGGTAGAAAAGGGGTCAGAATATCATTAACAAGTTTACTTGGCATAAGACCATACCTTTCAAGTGCTCCTTTCTACTATGGAGGGCTATGAGAGGTAAATTACCTACTAATGAAAAACTGATCAATTTTGGATATGATCCAAACCAATGCTACTGGTGCTCCAATACGAGATGGGATACAATTAATCACATTCTTCTTAATGGCTCCTTTCCAAGAAAATTTGGAGATATTTTGCTGGCTTCCTGAGCATCAACACAGAAGTGAGCCCTCTAAGACTGTATGTATGGAAGTGGTTGAAAGATAAATATACCAATGAGGCTCATAGATTGGTGCTACAGGCTACTCCATCTTCATTTGCTAGAAATTATGGAAGAGTAGATGCTCAACAAAATATGATGGCATACGTCCTAATTCAGCTAAGGTAAAATATATGGTGGTCGGGGACATGTATATGCTTATGAGGAAAGCCTTCCCCTACATACATTGTCCTTATGGGTGGAAAGAACTAAACACTCAGATTGAGAAATGCTACAATGATATCAGAATGACTCCAGTTCAATGGACTAAGCCAGTGGATTAATGGGTCAAACTGAATACTGATGGCAATGCTTTAGGTAATCCAGGGAAAATAGGTTCAGGGGGCATTGTGAGAGATAAACATGGAAACCTTATCATTGCCTATGCCTAACCCTTGGGACAGGGAATTAACCAGCATGAAGAAATACATGCAGCAGTTATAAGATTAAGATGGTGTGTTCAAACGGGTTACAACAAAGTACAGTTGGAGGTGGATTTTGAAATGCTCAACACATGGATTAATCATACTACAACCCATTCCTGGAGGATACAAACAGTGTTAAACAAGATCTAATATTATAGGGCATAAATTCATGAATTCAAATGTCACCATACTCTTAGAAAAGCTAACCAGGTGGCTAACTTCCTAGCTAAACACAGTCAGCAGATCAACAATTCACAGGTGTTCCATGATGCCAATTAGCTACCAAAAGAAACCAAAGTATACCTGAATATGGACAATATGCAGATTATCAACTTCAGAAGAAGAATGATGAAAAGAATAAAAACCACCTTGAACAAGCAATGGGCATATCACTCTAAGAAGATCTTCTGTTCAAAAGCTGATCCAATAAGCTGTCAAGAAGATTGTGAATAGGATTAGGCCTAGGTTTTATTTCCTTTTAATTATGTAAGGGGAGAGTCTCCCTTGTTTACTACTTTGCTAGATTAATTGTGAAGAGAAGAGTCCTCTCTTAGGATTTTTCTTGGTTTGCTTCATTAGATTTAGGGGCTAGTGGCTGATCATGCAAGGTTGGCCTTAGAGTACCATCTTAGGGAGGAGGTAAGGTTGATGTGCCCCTCCATGTACTTTCTTTTATTTTATTTGTGGTAAAGCCTGGGGGTGTTTCTTAGCCCCTAACCCACCACAAGGGTCTTTTTAAATTAAAAAAAATATTGTTTAACTTTAACATCAACTACCAAGGAAGACTAGGATCCACCTTGTACAAAGATTCCACCATTGTCGGATTCGGCTAACCTCACACCCAACCTAGAAAAACAGAGCACATCCTTTGCTATCTCCTTCTTTTCCTCATCCAAATGTGTTACACTCATCATAGAAAGTCTACTAAGAGCATCCGCTACAATATTGGCCTTATCGAGGGTGATAAAGGACACTCATATCATAATCTTTAAGAAGTTCAAACCATCTGTTTTGCCTCAAATTAATGTCTCATTGGGTGAACACATATTGTAAGCTCATGGGATTGGTGAATACATCCACATGAACCCCATAAAAATAATTCCACCTAATTCTGAAAGCAAATACTACCGCCGCAAATTCAAGACCATGAGTCGGATAATTTTGTTCATGCACCTTCAATAGTCGGGAAGGATACGCTATCACCCTACCATATTGCATAAGTACACAACCCAAACCAATATGTGATGCGTCACAATAAACTTCAAACCCATCTAAACCATTAGGCAAGGTCCAAATCAGAGCAGATGTAAGTCGATCCTTCAAAGTTTAGAAACTTTTCTCACATTCATTTGTCCACACAAACTTGGCTTTTTTTTTTGTCAATTTGGACAATGGAGACGGTATAAATGAAAACCCTTCCACAAACCTTCTATAATAGCTGGCCAAACCAAGGAAACTCCTAATATCCGAAGGAGTCAATGGTTTAGGCCAATCCATCACTGCTTTGGTTTTCTTAGGATCAAACTTGTTGCCATCAACGGACACCATCAAAGGAAGGCAACTTCTCCCTACCAAAACTCACACTTGCTAAATTTTGGATACAATTTATTTTCTCTCAATGTTTGGAGATCCAACCTCAAATGAACCACATGCTCTTGTTCACTACGGGAATAAATCAAGATATCATCATTGAACACTACCACAAGATTATCATGGAAAGACTTGAACACCTGATTCATAAGATACATAAACACTGCCGGAGCATTAGTCAACCCAAAAGACATCACAACAAATTTAAAATGACAACAACGAGTCCGGAAAACCGTCTTGGGAATATCACACTCTCTTACCTTCAATTGATGATAACCCGATCGAAGATCTGTTTTTGAAAAGTGACTAGCTCCTTGAAGTTGGTCAAAGAAATCATCAATCCTAGGCAACGAGTATCTATTCTTAATGGTCACCTTGTTCAATTGGCTATAATCAATACACATCCGGAGAGACCCATCCATCTTCCTAATAAACAACACCGGAGCACCCTAAGGTGAAATGCTTGATCTAATATACTCTTTTTCTAACAAATCGTTCAATTGGTCTTTCAACTCCTTTAACTCCGCCGAGGCCATACGATAAGAAGGGATAGAAATAGGTTGAGTACCCCAAAAAAGGTCTATACAAAAATCCACTTCTCAAGTGGGGATTGTTTGTAACAAGATTTATACTAATTAACTATTGTATTCTACGAATCGCTAACTACTATGACTACTGGGTTTAAACAATGATTTACTAGAATAGGTTTATGGTTCCCATGACACCGATTCCAATACGTAAACGTTAAGGCTTTCGTGGTAATGATCTAACATACAGAGTAAACAATTATTGGTTAACACCTAATACACCTTCCAGTCCTTCTTAGGTGCATGTCATCCCTCACCTTCCGATCTCAGGACGTTTTACTTGTAGTACTTACTTTTCACTTCAGGATACTCTCACCTTCCAGTCTTAAGTACTTAGACTAGGTTAAACACCCCGAATTTTGGCCCAAGACTCTTTTCCTAATCACTACTCCCCTCTTGGGCAATCAGTGAATACAGGGTTACCTGAATGCGTCGACTCATTCAGGTTTTGATTCAATTGAAGATCTCTTGAGGTGTATATTGTGATCACTACCAACACTACCCCTAAATTTGCCTATTTTCTTCGGTAATCATAGTCCCCATAACCCTAGTTATGGGTTTAGCCTAGCATATCTTTCAAAACAGAATTGCAACAAGATGAAGAGAACATGATTTATACTTACGGATGAGAAAATCAATGGAATCACAAATCGTAATTGCAATTCTATTAACCAAACGTAGCAACAAGTTGCAAAAGTAATGTTTCAAGTCTCAAAGCTCCTTCCTCATGACCTAGCAATATCGATGATCTAAAAAATGACCTAATAAAATTGTATTTATATGATTTAATATAAATCCTAGAAAAAATATGAAAAACGGACTTCTGCACGCGAAAACGGAAACTAAACGGACCGTCTGCCATTTAACTGTCTGTGTCACCTTCCATCTTGGTACACTTAGACTTCTGGGTTTCAGTCGTCTAGCCATCAGCTCACTGTGATGTTTAACGAGCACAAGTAACGGACTGTGTAACGTTGCATGGCCTATCAAACAGTCCATCTGAATTTCCTTCACTTGTTTCTCACTCGTGCATTTCGGCTCAGCTTCTGTGAGGTTTAACGAACCGGTAGACAGTCCGTCAATCTTCCAACGGTCCGTCACACACTCCGTGTAATCCCACTTAGCCTCAAATCTTCACAACTCTCACGGACAACATTTTGTTATGTTTAACGAGGTGGTGCACGACCCGTGTGAAGGTTTCACGGGCCGTCAATCCTTCCGTAAGCCTAGACTTTGTATCAGCTTAGCTCAGCCTTCCTCAACTGCTCTCTACCACCTTTCACGGTCAGTTCCACAGCCCGTTAAAGGGTACACGGTCCGTGAGGCTGACCGTTTGAGGTACAATTTGATCAAATTTGTTCTTTGCGTACCTAGCCTGATTTTCCTACAAAATAACTTATACAAAAAATAAACGCAACAATTTGCTTGAGAATTCGCAAAGATTTCATCTAGAAAAGTGACAAATGATGAGCATTTTTGCGATTCATCACTCAAAGAGCCATAACAAGAGACTATGTCATCACAAGCCTTAACATATCATATCATAACAAGAGAGTCATGCCCTTAACAAAAGTTTCATCATAACCATACGTCAATGCATATGCCATGAACGAGGAATCACGTGCATGGGTAATGGAGGATTCAAACCTTAAGCCATAATTCAATAGATAATTCAACATAAGTCGTGATAAATACCCAATTCAATTCATAATGCAATTTACCTATGCATATTAAATAATCAAAGGGACATGCACATTAGACCTTCAAGAGTTTCAATGCACTTCATGAAATTTCAAACTTAAATCATCTTTAAATCATATAATTTCTACAGTTCAAAACTCAATTCAATTAAATATATCAAAATTTAAAGAACACATAGTTATAGAAGGCTTAAATTAATAATTTAAAGAGAAGGGTTCTTGGGTCTTCATGGATGAAAGGGAATCCATGAATCAATCCCACATACCATCAGATTAGCCAAGAGAATTGAATGATTTTGCAAGAAAGATGATTTTCCCTAAATTTCTTCAAACTTTCATCAAAGGAGGCTAAGAGGATTGAAAGAATTTTGATGAGAATTGAGAGGATTTTAGTGAGGATTGAAGAGTGTTAGAATGAGGAAAAGGGGATCGAGGTTTGATTTAGGTGTGTTAAGATACCTTAGAAAGACTAAAAAGGGCATAGTATTAAACCAAATTATGAATTAACCATTAATGAAATGAACTAGATCACTGAAAACAGGGCCTCACAGAGGCCACCCAGTGGCCGTAAACTGGCTCACAGATCGTGGGCCTGTCCGTGAGACCACACTTGCTCTCGGCTTTTGCTTGAACTTTTAGGGGACTATCTGGACCAACTCACGAGGAGCCTTATGGACCATAGCTGCACACAGACTGTGTACTAGTCAATGGAGCATCACTTGGTCTGGAGTCCGGCCCCGAGCCTTGATCAAGTCTCTAGAACACTTCACGGGACCCTCTCACGGACCGTGAAGTGGTCTGTGGAGCTCCACTTGGTCCAGGGGCTTGGTCCCAACCCCAAGGAACCTACTGGAGAATCCCACGGGACCCACAACAGACCATGAACCACTAGATGGTCTGTGGCCCCTCACTTAGGCACCATTCCTAAACCCTTTTCCAGTATACTTCTGAATACAGGCAGTATCACTGCATATGCCATAACTTCCACATCAAAACTTTGTATTTAATGAAACCAGTTGCGTTGCAAAGATAACTCAGAAATATTCAATTTGATATATAATACCCCACACATTTCACCTTGTAACAAGAGATAAGGATTTTCAAAGTCCATTTTGTATACCTTGCCTTACAATCTTCCACTGAAAGCATTACTTTGAATTCGGCCTCTTAAATACAACTCGTGACTACCAAAATTCAACCATGACGAATCAAACACTAACCTTGACAAAAAATTACGAAGTTCCAAAATTTTTGGGTCGTTACAACATCTCCCCCATGGGAACATTTGTCCTCGAATGGGCTAAAATGACGGCTTAAAGAAATCGATCAAATAAGAGACATTTTTAACTATAAATCAAAACGGATCATGCATCATTTACAAGGCTATTCAAGATTCATGTCAAAACGTCATTTAAATCAATTTGATGCTCATGTATGCATGCAATGTCATGAAACTCAAGAATTTAAAGAATTAGGACCATTTAACAGCTAAATAAGACTTTTGGTGACTTTGGGTCGTCTTCAATCTCTCCCTAATCAACTTCACCTTTTCAATGGATTCAACAACCAAATTCGAGCCTAACAAGGCCCCCTGACCTATTTCAAACCAACTAACTGGAGACCTACATCTCCTACCATACAAAGCTTCAAAGGAAGCCATACCAATGCTAGCATGGAGGCTATATTTATAGGCAAACTCAATGAAAAGTAGATGATCATCCCAATTTTGTTTGAATTCCAACAAACAAGCCCTCAACATGTTCTCCAAGGTTTGAATCATCCTTTTGGATTGTCTATTAGTTTGAGGATTAAATGCGGTGCTCAACTTGACTTTAGTGCCAAGTCCTTTTTGAAAAGACTTCAAAAAACGAGAAATAAATTGAGTACCACGATCTGATATAATAGACCTAGGTGTACCATGCAATCTCACCAACTGCCAAATATACACCTTGGCATCCTCGACACTATAGGTAGTCTAAACTGGTAATAATTGAGCCAACTTAGTCATCCTGTCAACCACCACCAGTATAGAATCGAAGTGTCTCCGAGTACGGGGTAACCAGCTATAAAATCCATGTTCACTTCTTCCCACTTCCAAGTAGGAATTTTGATAGCTTAGTTCAAGCCATCGGGCCTTTGATGTTCCACTTTTACATGTTGGCAATTAGGACATTCCGACACAAACTTTGCTATATCCTTTTTCATTCTATGCCACCAATACAACTCTCTCAAATCTCGGTGCATTTTGGTATATCCTGGATGAATAGAATATTGAGAGTTATGACCCTCTTTCGATAACCTCCTTTAGTCCATCAACATCCAAAACACACAATCGTTCTTGGTACCATAATAGACCATCTCCCTCGTGGGAGAAAACCTCAATATTTCTCGGAAACTAATTTCTTAAATTCATCTAAGGAGGGAGCTAAGTCTTGTTTCGCCGTAACATCAACCACTATCGACGACTCAGATCTGCCATAAACAAGAATTCCATCATTATCAGATTCGGCCAACCTTACACCCAACCTAGACAAATGGTGCACATCACGCACTATCTCCTTTTTCCCCTCATCCACATGTGTCACACTTCCCGTAGAGAGCCCACTAAGGGCATCCGCCACAACTTTAGCTTTGTCGGGGTCATAAAGGACGCTCATATTATAATCTTTGAGAATTTTCAACCATCTCCTTTGCCTCAAATTAAGGTCTCTTTGGGTAAACACGTATTGCAAACTCTTGTGATCAGTGAAGATATCCACATGAAACCCATAAAAGTAGTATCACCAAATTATCAAAGTAAACACAACCGCTGCCAACTCAAGATCATTGGTTTGATAATTTTGTTCATGCACTTTCAATTGTCAGGATGCATAAGCTATAACCTTACAATGTTACATAAGCACACAACCCAAACCAATACGCGACGCATCATAATATACCACAAACCCATCTAACCTGTTTGGAAAAGCCAAAATCGTAGTTGATGTAAGTCGATCCTTCAAAGTTTGAAAACATTTCTCACATGCATTTGACCACATAAATTTGGCCTTCCTTTGAGTAAACTTGATCAACGGGGATGCATGAGAAGAAAACCCTTCAATAAACCTCCTAAAATAACCAGCCAAACCAAGGAAACTTCGAATATCTAAAAGAGTCAACGATCTAGGCCAATCCTTCACCATTTTGGTTTTCTTTGGATCAACCTTAATGTTATCACTGGACAACACATGACCGAGGAAAACAATCTCTCCCAACCAAAACACATATTTGCTAAACTTGGCATACAATTTCTTCTTCCTCAGCGTTTGTAGCACCAACCTTAAGTGATCCTTATGTTCTTGCTCACTTTGGAAGTAAATCAAGATGTAATCAATGAAGACTACCACAATATTATCAAGGAACGGTTTGAACACCCAATTTATAAGATCCATAAACACCGCCAGAGCATTGGTCAACCCAAATGACATTACCACAAACTCAAAGTGACCATAATGAGTCCAAAAATCCATCTTGGGAATGTCATACTCCCTCATCTTCAATTGATGATAACTCGAATGAAGGTCTATTTTAGAGAAATGAGTAGCCCCTTGAAGCTGGTAGAACAAATCATCAATTCTAGGCAACCGGTACCTATTCTTAACGGTCACTTTTTTCAATTGCCAATAGGCATTACACATTAGGAGAGATATATCCTTCTTCCTCACAAACAACACAAGAGCACCCCATGGTGAAATGCTCGGCCTAATATAACCCTTTTCTAACAAATCTTTCAATTTCTTCAACTCTGCCGGGCCATATGATATGGAGGGATAGAAATAGGTTGAGTATCTGGAAGGAGATCTATACTAAAATCCACTTCTCTATCGGGAGGAATACTAGGAAAGTCCTCAGGAAACACATTGGGAAACTCATTAACCACCGAAATCGATTCAAGCTTAGGTAACTCACTCTCCACATATCTAACCCGCACAATGTGATAAATGTACCCCTTACAAATCATCTTCTAGGTTTTGAGGTAGAAAATAAACCGAACCTTAACAATTGAATCACTACCCTTCCACTCCAACATGGGTTCACTAGGAACTTTGAATTTAACTTTCCTAGTTCTAAAACCAACTGAGGCATACGATGCATACAACTAATCAATCCCAATAATAACATCAAAGTCATACATCTCAAGTTCTACAAGGTCATCGGGGAATACTTTATGCAGTACAGAGATAGGACAACAATGATATATTTTTTGGGCAATAATAGACTCACCCATGGGAGTATATACCAAATAAGATTCCCTTGGAGTTTTAGGACTCACACCAAATTTTACAATCAACAGAGGAGTTACAAAAGATAAATTTGCACCCGGATCAAGTAAAGCATAAGCATCAAAATCAAAGATTTTTAACATACTAGTCACAATGTCTAGACCTTCCTCTACCTCCTGGCGGGCATGAAGAGCTTAGAACCTGTTATTCCTAGGAGAACAACCAATCAAAGCCTTTGGTTTCCCTTGATCACTGGGAGACGCTTGATCCTTCTTCATATTCTTTTGACAATTAGAGATCTTGTGGTCCAAACTACCACACCCATAGCAAGCACCCATAACTCCCCTACATTCACCTATGTGATTACCACCATATTGGTCACAACAGGGAATTCGAGGAACACCCCCAACTTGTGCCTTAGGAGGAGGTACCCTTGGATTAGAAACCCTCATTTTTTAACCTTGGCCTTGATGAAATTGGCCAAACTCTCCACCACTCTTAGAACTAGAGAACGCACCATCAAGTCGGGACCTCATAGCTTCACTCACCATCTTTTCCTTAAGAATTTTGACCTAAATTTGTTCGGTATAAATCATAAGTCTTGAGATGTTCATATCCCGAATAAGCATAGTCTTACAATATTCCCTCACCACTAAATCTAAGACACCTAAAATAAACTTGTGCATTCGCGCCTGGGGTCAGATACAAATATTGGAGCATGCTTAGATATCTTAGTAAATTTGACAGAATAATCCCTCACAGTCATACAACCTTATCGAAGATTAACGAACTTGGTCGTTTTGGCCTCTTTAAGCTCAAGAGGAAAGAACCGGTCAAGGAAGGCCATTGTGAACTCTTCCCAAACAACCTTGACATCGACCATCCTCTCCACTAGCCACTGATTATACCACACCTAGTCCACATCCTTCAATTAATATGCAACCAACACAACCTTCTCTTAAGAACTAACACCTATAATGGTTAAAGCTTTAGTGAGTTCATCAATGAACTCTTGAGCATCCTCGTCCACTTTTGATCCAAAGAACTCCGAAGGGGTCATCCGAGTAAAATCCCTTACCCTAGAGGCCAGAGTACCAATAGTGTGGGATTAGCTGGTCGGACTTTGTTAGCCACTACTTGTGCAAACGTAGACACCACATTCTTAAATTTTGCATGGGTTTCCTGTTCCTCGTAGTCGGGATCCTGACAGGGGAAGAGAGCTTTTCTAGGAAGCATGTTCTAAAAAAGTGACAAGAATACCAAAACGTTTAGGGAATTTATCATAATAGCTCACAACATGACATTGGAAAACAATGAAATGAGGTAAATTTCTAAAAAGTCATCATAGCCTCCCATTCATAGGCATGGCATGCATCATACTCATGAACAAGACTCTAATCGACATGGTATATTGGACTCTGAGGATCATTTACAAACCTAGGGCACTGATACCATCTTTATCACGACCCATGTCCAACATAGGCTCTACATAAGATAGAACAGGGCCTCGAAATAATTTGGGCTCACCTTCAAGTCATAAAGTAAGGAAAATGAAATGATACTAGGAAGATAGAAAGTAGCTATTGCCCTTGAACAAAAGGGCTCACAACAAGCAAAATAGCTTCAAAATGTCACTTGTTGTCCAACAGGAGATAGAAATCGTCACCGGTCCCTTCATGGTTAGAACATGTAGACAAAGAGTATGGATTAGCACATAATATATACTTAGTATGTGGGCATGCAATGCATATGACATATTAATATGACCAAGCAAGATGACAAGAAGACAAGTGATACGAAAGGAATGCACTTAGCCAAAGGATGAACATATCTTAACAACATGCAATATCATGATGCATGCAATGCTACCTACAAATCATATTATGTCGAGGATATGACCTCAACCGACAACGGAAGGAACCCGAGAGAGCTACCACTTGGATTCGGACTACTTGCTAGGTAGATCCCTAGTCACCTTTCAATAAGGAGAAACATAACAAGTCATCCCATCTAGAGAGAAATCCCATTTTGGAACATGGTTTGACGAAAAAGAGTATGGACCCTTGGAGCTAGTTTACCCCGACTCTAATCCCTCGGTGCTAAGCCTCATCCCACTGGAATACATACATGCATGCAAGCCTTTCAAAACTAAGGGTTTACATTTTTTTCAAAACTATGCATCATTAACCAAACCATATCATTATCAACTCCATATCCCTACTTAGGCTAAAAAGCCAACAAAATTCCCAATACTAATTCTATATCAATACAATAGGATTAGCTTCTCTACATAGAGCTTATCATATCAAGCCTTCATAACATATCAAGATGGTGCAAGCATCCTTAATGCTCAAAGAGCCATAACAAGAGACTATATGATCAAAAGCTTTAACATATCATATCAGAACAAGAGGGTTATGCCCTTAACAAGAGTTTCATCATAACCATACTTCAATACATATGCCATGAATGAGGAATCAAATGCATGGGTAATGGAGGATTCAAACCTTAAACCATAATTCAATAGATAATTC
>JBCEWC010006957.1:0-22163 GCA_038996855.1 Solanum aculeatissimum | reverse complement strand
TCTTCCCCAAAATTCTTCAAGCTTTCAACAATGGAGGTCAAGAGAATTTAGGAAATTTCAAAGTGTAATGGAGAGTGCTAGAATGGATGAAAAGGGGTTAGGGTTAGGTTAAGGAGGTTTAGGGGACCTTAAAAAGCCTAAAAGGGGCATAGGAATTAATTAAATTACGAATTAATCATTAATGAAACGGACTAATTAACTGTAACACAGTGTCTCACGGAAGGGCTATAGTGCCCGTACAATGGCACACGGTCCGTGTACCTGACCGTGTGACCAGACTTGACTTCGCCTTCGGCTTGAACTCTCGGGGACTTTCTGGATCACTTCACGGGAGGGTCTCACAGACCGTGTGGCTTCACACGGACCGTGTACTGGTCTGTGGAGCCACACTTGGCCCGGAGTCCAGCCCCCACACTTAGCCAGCACACTGCCCCAGTTCACGGATCCCCAAACGGTCCGTTTGGAGTCTCACGGACCGTGGGGTGGTCCGTAGGACTTAACTTGGTCCATGGCCAGGGTCCTGGCTACCAGGAGCTCACGGAAGGAATTCATCATATTCTGCCTGAGCAATATGAGCATTATTGGATGATCGGTCAGGCGGAGCAACAGAAACATTAGCTGAGCAACAAGTGCTACTTGTAGGGATGTTTGCTTATTTGCGCGATTTCGAAGGAATTCGTTATATTCTTTTATAACAACAGGATCATAATTGGGCGGTGGACCGTGCAAAGTATAACAGATGTCGCAAGTGTGTCCAGACTTGTGACAATAACTACACTTAGAGCGAGATCTTCCATTGCGAACTTCCCAACCTCCTCCTCGTCGGTTCTCCATAGTAGATGTTCGTTTGTCAATAGTTTGAGATGCAAGAATAGAGGAGTTAATGGTGGGTGATGAAACTACTTTATGATTGGGAGGTGCAGCAAGACGAAACAAACAAGAAAATAATTCATCCATTATAGGGATGGTAGGACTAACTAAGATCTGATCACGTACAAAATCATGATCAGCAGGAAATTCAGCAAGCGTAAGGACTAAAAACAATGTCTGTCTGTGCTCTTGTTGTGTTGTCACGTTCCCAGTGACTGACATCAACGTTTCAAATTCCTCCATGACTGCCTGCACTTGTCCCAAGTATGTAGCCATATCGGATTCTTGTTTCTTTAAGTTGGTCATTCGAGATACCACATCATAATATCGAGATATGTCATTAGTTTATAAAGCACGAGCCTTTTCCCAAACTTAATAACATGTTTGAAATGGGCAAAACAAAGGCATCAACTTGGAATCAATAGATCACCATAGGAGACTACGCAATTGAGCATCAACCTTTTCCCATTGTGCTTTGCAACTCCTCATTAGCCTTTCTCTTTTCATCTACCACACAAGCATTGGTTGTTAAGTATCGTGGATACTTGACCTTTGCACCATAATTCAATCGAGGAAGCCCATGCTAAATAGTTAGAACTACCCATTAATGGTTCTGAAGTGATCATAGGATTTGAACTTCCTTTCTTGTGCTTTTGGAGCCAAATGCGATCCCAAAGAACATCTTCTGAAATCAAACTTTTGTAGTAAAAAAACGAGGAAATCGATTGTAAGAATCCCAAAAAAAGGGAAAAAAATAATTTGTCACCGGAAATAAGATTTGTCCACCAGAAACTGGTCAAAAAATAGAAAAATATATGTGGTCTGCCTCGGAATGCAGAGGCGACCTCACTGAACAAAAAAAATATTCAAAACTGGCTGGAAACTGCCTGGAATCACTGAAAAAGTCATCGGAAATTGCTTGAAATCGTCGGAACCCTAATTCCGGCGATTGGATCTGGACAAAGTGATTGAGATTTGGTCGGAATTACTGGCTGACCCCAACAGAAGAAAAAAAAGTAAAAAAAATTGACCGGAGAAGCCACACGCGCTGGCACGTGTCCTAGATCTTGCCGGAAAACTTCCACCTTCGAGCGGCGCGTGAGGGGCTGTTTTCTGGTGGTTTTGGTTGGGTTTTGGTCGGCCGAGCTTCCCGAGCCTAGTGATGGTGTTGGTTTTTGCACAACACCCACAGAAACGAAAGTGACACAAATTAGCCGATGCACAGTGATTTTCTTTTTCCTCACCGATGCTTTGATACCATGTGAGAAATATTGAAGAAAAATATTATTGACTTGTGTATTTACATTACTACATAGAGACCATATTTATAGATACTACAATATAATCCAAGTCCAAGTAGGAACAACATACTATCCTATTCCAATTCTAAATAGGATTATATATTCCTATTCCTATTCTAACAATGTCCAAAGACACAAATACATCCATTATTCATTGCCCTAAAACAAATTCTATTGAAACAAATCACTTCACCAGTCAGCACCTATCTCAAAAGAATTGGAGCAGATCGTGCTTTGGTTGTATAATTTACCCTCAGCATGAGGCCAACGTCACATTGATTATAGTACCCATGCTATAGCTTCAAGTCAAATGGTGTGCTTCTATCTTTCTGTTAGTCAAATGGTGTGCTAGCCTCTTTCCGTTCCTTTTTTTAATATTTTTTTATTGCACTTGCTCATCAGCAAACATTCAAGATGTTAATTACTGAATATTCTGATTCGCATCCTTATAATATGTTTTCCTTTCAATTTCCTTGCTCCCTTTTTGCCTTTGACAGGTCCAAGTCAAGTGTTCCTTGTTATACATGGACTTCGAAGGTCGTTCTGATGGCCGTTCAATCAAATCAATTCTTGCTCATGTTGCACCCTTGAAGCTTGTATGGAAGTTCTTTCCTTAACTGATATATGCAGACTTGATATAAAAGGGAATCATGCTTTATTAGTTTATTTCATGCACCTATGCCATCTTTTCTTAAGTAGCTATTATCAGTAATAACACAATCGTTCTTGTGTGATTTACAAGGTGCTGACAGTTCCATCTCTTGTATGATGTGCTTCATTTTTCTGTGGTATTTACTATTTAGTTTATGGTGTTGACAGGTCTCTTGTATGATGTGCCTCATTTTTCTGTGGAATTTACTATTTAGTTAATAAATTTGCATCTATGACATATATTCATACGCTTTCAGGCTCTTTTAAATCAACAAGTATTCAAAGGAAAAAATATATTCCTCTTGCATGCACTGAATATATTTGGCATAGTTGGATAATAGGCTTTCTTCTTGTTTGAACTCTGAAGAAAGAATCTCCAGTAAAGTGATCTGAATTTTTGTTTTATGATAATGGTAACATTTAATCTATATATCCACAAATATACTACATCAAAATATGTAATCCCTTCAAAAGTATTACCACTTGAACAATCATCTATTGTTTTCCTATAAGCAGCTAAAACATCAAAGATATCTTCTGTTTGAGCTAATAGTTTCTGTTTACACCAAAAAAAAAATTAAAGCCAAACAATTCACTTTCAACTTCTGCAAGTTGCTCTGCTTGTCCTCAAAACATCTACTGTCTCTTTCCTTCCACACTGTCCACCAAATACATGCAGGGATAATCTTCCATCTTTCTTCCTTTTTTTGCTGCCTTACCATCCTTGTTCCAGCAGTTTAGCACTCCTTTATGTTCCCTGGCTTCACCCACCTAATTTTCCTCAGACAGATGAACATCTTCCACAACCAGTATGTCCACATACAATGTAAAAAGAGATGGTTGATTGTCTTGGTTTGTTCCCCACATAGAAAACATCTGGAGCATAGTTGGAAGCCTCTCTTATTCAAATTCTCATGTGTCAATACTGCTTCCTTAACCAGAAGCCAAGGAAAACAGTTCATTTTATAAGGAACTTTTGATTTTTGGATCATTTATCATGGCGAATCTTCCTCTGGAAATGTTTTGGTCATTCTATGGGTTTTCTTAGAAATAATAGGGTATGCATCTTTATGCCCGTGGGACCAGAGAATGCCTTCTTTTAGTAAAATGAGGGGACTCTATTCTTCTGATCCAACACTTCCATAAGGTTGAGGACAGCTAGTTCTCTGAGGAATAGCTTCATCCTAATTAGTTAAATATTTATTTCTTAGCCAAAAGACTTGTGGAACATTAACATACTTTGGGCAGAGGGTTTTGTTGGATCATTAAACTACTTCTGAAAAATTATGTTTGTTTCCTCCAACCTCCGACCCCGGCTTTGACACCTTAAGAGGAAAAAGAGAAGAATATGTATCCTCCGTTTCTCGGTGTGTCAACTGACCTTGCTGACCTTTGTTCTCTATCTGCTGAGGGAAGTGGAAAGCAAAAAGAAAGAAAACCTATAGCTCACATATATTAAGTACCATTGC
Organism: Solanum aculeatissimum; assembly: GCA_038996855.1. Lineage (NCBI taxonomy): Eukaryota > Viridiplantae > Streptophyta > Magnoliopsida > Solanales > Solanaceae > Solanum > Solanum aculeatissimum. Next base: position 17,872 of record JBCEWC010006957.1, on the reverse strand, counting down.
TATTGACCAAGCTGTTTTCCCCACACAAGATGTGCTTCACTGGTTCTATATCATGTCTTAAAATTTGTAATTTTGTACGGTAAAATGAGAACTGCTAGTTATTAATTTTACACCTCTATGCCACTCGTAGGCTCGTAGCTATTTTTTTACTTATAGAAGCAAAGGATATGTTTTTCACTAACATTGTATTGCAAACAAGTGAGTTGAAGTTTTCGAAAGTCTCACATAATTGATTTAAATTTCCTGCAGAGACTTTGATTTTAGTTTTTTTTTTCCACTTTTAAAGCTGAAATGATGACTGATGTCAGTGATCCTTAGTTTGAAACTTACTGGAAGTGACGGTTACAGTTGTGGAAGCACTGGTAATAGCATCTGCATGGGCTAATTGAACCCATTCTGTCCATTTGGAAAAAAAGAATATTAGAAAAAGAATGATGCATCGAATGCAAGAAACAATCTAGAGATTACTCATCTACAGTATGAAGATGACACTCTAGTATTTTGTGATGCAGTAGAGGAGCAGATGCTGATTTTGAGGGTCATCTTCAACATTTTCAAGGCTGAGTCAGGTTTGCACATAAACTGGAGCAAGAGTTTCGTCTATCCAATCAACACAGTGATAAATGTAGAAGACTTAGCTAACAAACTAGGAGGGAAAGTGGGTGAATTACGGACAACCTACTTGGGAATGCCTTTGGGGGCTAAGAGCAAGTCAAAAGAAATATGGAGTGGAGTAATTGAAAAGTTTGAAAGAAAGCTCGCAAACTGGAAGTGTCAATATTTATCTTCGGGTGGGAGACTAAGTCTAGTTAACATTGTCTTGGATGCCCTTCCCTCGCACATGTTCCCGATATCAGCTAGTGTAACCAAGAGGTTGGATGCAATTAGGAGGAACTTTTTATGGCAGGGCAGTGAAGATAAGAAAAAAGTTCACTCGATCAAATGGGATGAACTGCTGGTAAACATGAGAGGGGGTGGACTCAGTATTAGAGAGCTGAGTACTCAAAACAAGAGTTTGATGATGAAATGGCTGTGGAGATTTGTCTCACCAGAAGTATCTCTATGGAAGAAAGTAATAACAGATATGGCATGGAAGACAAGTGGATGACAGAGATGGTGACCAACCTTTATAATTGTAGTGTATGGAGATCTATCAGGAACCTATGGCAACTGGTCAGGTAGGGAACAAGCTGCAAGGTGGGTAATGGAGAAAAAGTAGCTTTCTGGAATGACATATGGTGTGGACTGGAGACATTCTAACATGCTTTCCCGGTACTACATAATCTGAGCCAAGCTCAAGAAGCAACAACGGCAGAACTATGGACTGGACAAGGGTGGAACCTGTTTTTGAGAAGGAACCTAAATGATAGGGAGATGACAATCATAGCAAGATTTCATGACACAATGAATATGACAACCCATCTGACAAGAGAGGAAGATAGACTAGTTTGGAAAGGGGAGAGAGGGGGAGAGTTCACTGTAAAATCTGCATACAGAGAACTTAGACAGCAAGAAGGATGGCCCTGGAGGATTATCTGGAAAACAGAAATTCCCTTCAAGGTGAATTCACATGGATTTTGGTAAAGGAGGCAGTCTTGACACATGAGAACTTGAACAAGAGATTTAATCTAGGAACTAGATGCTATCTATGTGAAGAACAGGTGGAGACAGTCAACCATCTCTTTTTACACTGCAAATGGACAGAACAATTGTGGCAGATGTTCATCCACAAGAGTTAGATCAAGTGGACAGCCTGGAGAATCATAGAAGTCCTACAGTGCTGGAACAGGGATGGAAATGCAGAAAGAAACAAAAGAGATGGAGTATTTTCCCAGCTTGCATTTGGTGGATAATTTAGAAGAAAAGGAATTAGAGATGTTTTGAAGGAAAACAGAACAATATTCAGAAGATAAAGATAAAACTGCCTAGGGCTGTACTATTTTTGGTGCAAGCAAGTAATGATAGTAGATACTGAAGTTGTGTTTCATGTTATTGATTGGCTGTAACTAGATGTTCCTAGGAATCATGTAAGTAAACTTTTTGTTGGGGGACTACACTTTGATGTAGTATACCTGTGGATATATAGAAGTTATGTTACCTTCCTCAAAAAAAGAATTATGCGAGAGGGTCTTATTAGGTGATTACGGTGTTGTTCACAATGCACAATAGAGTAATGACTTGTATTAAAGTTCAGTTATTTCATGCTGAACAAAACTTCTCCTGGTTCACTATTTCCTGATTGAAGATGGTAATTTTTCATTAGAAATTTGAATAGCAGATATATGGTCACTTGGATACTCATGTATCTTTCTGCTTTTTTCACACCCATATATATTCATTACCTGAACTTTCTGTCTGTTTTCTTATATATTATGCCGTCCATGTCCTATTCTTCTTCAACAGTGTGAACAATTAGTTCTTGCATTTTCAACTAGTTGACATGTTGTAATAGCCCTTCTGTTTTCTAGGTGTTGGTGCATGGATCAGCTGAAGCCACTGAGCATTTGAAGCAACATTGTCTGAAACATGTTTGTCCGCATGTATATGCTCCCCAGTTGGAAGAAACAATTGATGTGACTTCAGATTTGTGTGCTTATAAGGTTATTCTACTTTCTTTATGTGTGCCTTTTGTGGTTATACCTTTGTAAACAAAAATACTGGTATGACATCCTTGGTCTATTTTGCTTCCATGATAGGTCCAACTTTCTGAGAAGTTAATGAGCCAAGTGCTTTTTAAGAAGGTAAGCTGGATATATTATGGTTACGACATCAATAAATATTCCTTTACGAAATTTCTGCCACTTTACATGAACCAAGAACTATCTTGATGCATTTATAGACGCAGCTGAAGTTAGTACTCCCTGTGTCTTATTTTTACTTGTCCAATATTGACTTGTGACACCCCTTAAGAAACAATAAATAAAATGACAATTTTACTATATCACCTGTTGAATATAATAAATTCAATTATTGGGAAATGCATTGAGAAATGACTATAGTTAATAATGGGCGAAATTAGGAATTAAGGGGTCGTTTGGTTAGGAATATGTTATCCTTCCTGGAATAAGTTATTCCACCATATATATGAATAACTTATCCCATCACTAAGACAAAAATGATAGGATAAATAATTGAAGAGCTAAATAATACATCCAACGAAATATGGGATAAATTAATCCTACATTTTATCCTGAGATTATTATACCTTATGCCTCACACCAAGTGACCCTTTAATAAGAAGTAATCTGAGCATAATTTATCCCTTCATAATTAATCTCAACATAACTTTTTTGATTTGCACTGGGTGTCCGAGTCTCTTAGAGCCCCGACTAATCTCGAGGGTGTACATGCCCTCGGCAAGGAGTTTTCCGCAAGTGCACTACGGTTAATTCAGGTTTTACCCAGTCCGATGGCCCTTAGAAATTGTTTGCACCCAGTGGGTTTCGAACTTGAGACCTTGAAAGTGAGCAAACCCCAAGGCTCAAGTCTATTACCACCAGGTCAACCCCCGAGGGTTAATCTCAACATAACTTATCCCATCATAACTTGTATTCAAATGACCCTAAGGGATTGTTTGATTGGAAACAAGTTATCCTGTGATAAGTTATTCCGCGATGTATATGAGATACCTTATCCCATTACTAAGGCAAAAATGGTGGGATAAATAATCCAAGGACTACCTAATACCTCCAGCCAAACATGGAGTAAAATAATCCTACATTGTATCCTAAATGTAGGATTGTTATACCTTATACCTCACACCAAATGACTCCTAAGTGATAAATTATCTCTTGATTTTCTAAACTAGACAAGTAAAATTTGGACATCTATTTTTAGTATATTGCACAAGTAGTGGACAGAGGGAGTAATTTATGCACATTCAATTGAACAAAAAAGTGACCTAAGCACACTTGTGTCTATCACCTTTCATGTGTTGTATTAATGGATCTGCTGAGTTTTATCCAGGTACTCTTTCTTAAATGTTTTGTGCACTAGCAGCTCAGTAGCCATCTTTCCTGTTCTGGAATGCTGGGCTCTGTACACACACACTAAAATGGGTATAGATATTTCAAGTTTTTATACTAAAATCTTTGATGTGTAAGACTTTATGCCCCACATGCTCTGGAAGCTGCGTGGAAAGACTAATCTGATCATTATTTATGGTCTGTGTGTTCCATTTGTCCTTGCTTAATTGTGTATGCATTTATAATTATAGCTTGGAGACTATGAAATAGCATGGGTTGATGCTGAAGTGGGGAAGACGGAAAACGACATGTTCTCTTTACTTCCTCTTTCCGGACCTGCTCCACCCCATAAAACAGTTCTCGTCGGAGATATAAAAATGTCTGATTTCAAGCAGTTTCTTGCTAGCAAGGGCGTTCAGGTCTTCTCATTTTTCTTCTCTTGTATCTTATGCTATCTTTTCCACTACTAAACATGATTCGGCCTTATGTTAGCACAATGTTAAGACCCAACAAATTTCATTTTCAGGTAGAATTTGGTGGTGGGGCTTTACGTTGCGGGGAGTATGTGACCATTCGAAAAGTTGGAGATGCTAGTCAAAAGGTAACGTCTTTTGATAATACCTCAAGTGTTCTTCATATAACTAGCAAATGAAGGTTTTTCCGTGACTGACTATTGAAATTTCTGTTGGAAAATTTTCTTGTAGGTTGGAGGTGCTTCTATTCAGCAGATTGTGCTTGAAGGCCCATTATCTGAAGAGTACTATAAAATTAGAGAGTACCTATATTCACATTTTTATTCCCTCTAATCTGAGGAGCAGAGTAACTTTTTGTACTTGTACACATAATGCAGTTTTCCTTTTCCCGCTTTTGTTTCTCTTTTCTTTCTCTCGATTCTCGACTGTAGCTGTTTTTCTAGTTGTTTGTAACTTATCTTGTCGTTGGTTTCGAAAAGATCACAATTGTTACAATTTCCTGCAGGCAATGTAGACTATTGACTTTACGCTAAGGGCAGTTAACAAAACTTTAGATTACTCACAGCTTGACAAATGAAGAATTGTCGGTCTGGACGTATTTTAGAATTGAAAGACAGCTGAATTTAGAAATTTTGATTTTTGAGCAGAAAAAACTCACATCTCTAGTTGAAATGTTTTGTTGAGAGTTTTATTGTCTTTTAATTTTGAGTCTAGGGACAAGTATACATGTGTTAAAATGTATGCGTTCAATACAGTCAGGGACCTCGTCCCTTGACACATAATTAGTATAACAGTAAATAGAATAATAGAGACAAAGTAGTAAGAATGCAAAATTTTACGTGAAAAAACTCTTTGCTCAAGGGAGAAACAATCACGATTTGTTCCACAAGATTTTCAAAACATTAAAATTCACTGAGATGCAAGAGTAACGTAATCAAATACAATCAACTGTTTATTTGTAGTATCCCTCTCCACCTTTAGCTTGCAACAACACTATTACAAGACTTAGAGCACCAACAAACATACCAACAACCTACACTACAATCACACTTGATTAATGTAGACTTCTACGTAAGGATTCCAAGGTCACAGCAAACCAAGAATCTTAACTGCAAAAGATTGAGCATATCATGATCAAGATTCCTTTATAGATTAGAAAATTGATCTTACAAAAATTCTTAGCACAAATATAACAATGACTAAAGAACACTATAGACTTCATCTATCAAGTCCCTTTAGTGTTGATGTCGTATATCTCTGAGTAGGACAAAGAGGACTTCAAACCTTTGATTGTGTGGAACTTTTATTTTCAAAAGAATCACTTTTTGTCTCTTACAAGGCTCCTTTTTTATGCACATGAGGGAGCATCTAGATTTCCATTGGTCCTTCCGTGCGATGAAGGACAATCATGCAGTCAATTTCTCACCAACTATTCAACTTTTCCAGTTGTATTCCAACACAGTCATGCTATCTTCTTAGCACAATATTGACTTGGTCCCAATTTGTACCAGAAGTTTGTCAATCATCAAAACAGACACGTAATAACATGTTTCCTACAGAGATTTGATTTAGTAATTCCTGCAAAAAGATTTTTATTTAACAAATTGAAAGATTTTATCAAGATTAATGCAACTATATTATTATTGGTCTATTTTTACATAGATCCAAGTATTCCTTGGCTGAACCAAACATTCGGTAAGATGGGGCAGTGGATAAATGATTACCCCTAATTGGATTAACAACCCAAAGGACTATCCTAATTACTAATTTAAGCTAAGAGTTTCAATTATATAACTTTCATGCAAAAAAAATAAAAAAATTAACGTGTAGATTATTCATAACAACAGATAAAGGTGACGTGACAGATGTAAAATGACATGATTATAACTTGAAACTCTTTTATAGATCCAAAGCAGTTAGCAAGATCACTCCCTTCCAAACGAAATATTTTCAATTTCTGTTGCTTTCCTTTGTTCATGGCCTTCATGGCTCTCTAACACCATTCCTTATTTCATATTATACATAGGTTTTGATTATTGTGATTCTCGTAATAACTTGATATGTTCTGCTAAATTTTTTAGAAATTTTGATTAAAATTATTATCTTGAGACTCTATATCATGAATCGAACGAAGAATTATTCTTCTTTACTTCCTTAACCCAATTAATTTGCAATCCACTAATTTAATTTATTTTATTTTGATTGTGTGAAATGACAAATATTTTAGCATACATATTATTTATTAATCTAAATAGTATCTCTACCTCTATGAGGTAGTGGTAAGGTTTGCATATATTTTTATTCAGATCCTACTTGTAAAATTTCACTGGATATGTTATTGTTAACAATACGAGTTGAGTAGTAGGTTGCGTATTTTTCAATAAATAAAAGCGTATATCTGGTAACGGGTAATTCGGTTAGCCTCCGCTGGCTGCTTATGTAGCTACTATATATAGTACTTACTAAGAAAAAAGAAAAAAAGAAAAAAAAAGTTTTGGTATAATAGATAAGATAAAACAAAAGAATGGTGAAACGTATCACTATCTTCTACTTTCTTTCTCCATAAAAATAATACTAACAACAAAAACCCTAGATTTTCTCACTTCCAAAGTTCTTAAACACCATTTCCGTAATTGTGTCTGCTTGTATTCAGTTTTCATATTTCAGAGACAAACAGGGAAGCAACATCATTTGAAGCATTACTGATTAGATAAAGCGCAATTATTACTATTATAAACCCTAATTATCAATTGGGGGGTTTTGTTGAACTCTCATAAAAGATGAGTTCTTTGACTACAACATGGTGTCCAAACTCTTTTCAGCTACGGTTAGCATTCAGAAGCAAAAAGCCTTCGCCATTTTTTGCAGGAATGCGTAACGGGAAGCTGGATTATCGTGGGGTTCGTTTGGTTTCGATTACTATGAATAGTGTGTCAAATGGTGGTGGAGTGGAAAAAAAAAGTGCAGGAGGCGTAAATTCGACTTCTTCAGAAGATGGTTTCGCTGGATGGTCTGGAGCTGATGGTGCTGAGAAACCCAGTGACTCACAGGGGAAGCAGTCCATCGCTGGTGAGCTCGTTATAACAGGCGATATTAAGTAGTTTGAATTGAGACTTAGTTGGTAATTGTACACTTACATTAATTTCAGTTGAGGGTTTTTGCGTGAGTAGAAATGTAGAAATAGATTTGGAGAACATCTGATTTGTTGTTAAGATAAAATATTAAGTATTGGAAAGAAAGGGGTTTAAATTTGCAAAATGGATATTGAAAATCCATATATGATGCAGCTCGTATATCTGAAAGAACTATGCATTGGTCATAACATATAGTGATTTTCAAATGGAATCTGTTTCGTTTTCTGGCTTTGCATCGAAGATTGGGAAGTAGGTGCAATGAAAGCAGAATTTTCAAACAGCAAATTTGTCTTTGGTTCTTTTGCGGACTGATAACACTTTTGAAGTAGCTTATTTTCAGGGATTGTGGGAGCAGGAGCAGCTGGTATTATCCTTTTGTCAGGCCTTACCTTTGCTGCATTGTCAATAAGCAGACGGAGTTCAACAAGTGAGTTTTCTATTCTCCAATAATTATGAGGACCAAGTAATTTCTGTCAAAATCTAGTGGTGGAATGCTTCTTAAAGTAAAGATGATTGGAAAACCTCATTACATTTGTAAAATATCATGGGTATGACCAGTAAATAATGTGAACAATTTGAGATGTCCTAAGTTTGACATGTATACATTAAGAGGTTTCTTGTACAAAGTCTATGGGACCTGTCAGTTATGGAACCCACTCAAGTCTTCACTTTTGAAAGATTGATATCATTAGTCTGTGATGTTTGGGGAGGATGGTTACTTTGAAGCTTAATATTTGGGATATTGCCCAATTATCAATAGAGTAAACTAATCTGTTGAAGAGTATGTATATGATTTGTAACATTTGTGTTTGGATGCGTAATTATACTGTTCGTGACTTAGAAAATGCACATCCTGTTCAGATGTGGTATTTTCCCTTGAGAGCCTCTTGCTAGTTAGGTTCATAATTTGCAACTTCATGTGCACAGGAACTAAACAGCAGATGGAACCTTTAACAGCACAGCAAGAAATGTCAATCGATTCCGAGAATCATAGTGACATAGTTCAAGAGGAGAAAGTTTTAGATGATAATGAATTCAAAGATAATAGCGGTGAAGAGTTCCAGGAAGGTATAAGCAAGGATAAATCTTTATATAATGAAAATATTGGAGCTATTGACAGTAGAATTAGTGACACTGATGATGGCAATACATCCAATGTCGGTGTCTTTGTTGATGAGACCCATATTCAAGATGATTTAGATGACAGGAAAGCTAGTGATGATGCAGTAGTTGCTACTGAAGCCACATCTGAATCCCCTGAAGCAACCTTTGTGACGTCAAGCTATAAAAGTGAGGTTGATAGTCCTGATGCTGGAAAACCAGAACCAACAACTGAACCAGAACGGAAGAACTATAATGATGACGATGTTGCTGCTGCATCAGCTATAAATCCAAATTCAACAAATGAAATTGATAACCAGGTGGGAGTATCTAGTTTGGAAGGACTAGGATACTCTGAAATTTCATTGGACTCCCCTCCTATTGATTCTGCTATATTCAACACTGCTGCTAATCCACAATCAGAAGCACTTCTAGAACCCATGAGTACACACGAAGTGCTTATAGAGACTGAAAGCTCATTTTCCGCCACCAATGTTGACCCTAGCAAAATGCTGGAGGTTCCAAATGACAGAGATAAGTCATCTTTTGAAGTGCATAAGTTAAACAGGGATGAAGTGCCTATAACAACGGTTTCAACAACAGCTTATGATCATCTTGGAAACGATTTTAAGGATATGAATGCAAGGAGATCATCTTTTAACTCAGCAGATCCTGGTGATGTCTTTACTTCTGCTGGTATTCCTGCTCCATCTACTATTTCTCCAGCTCTGCAGGCACCTCCAGGAAGGGTTTTGGTTCCTGCTTCCTTTGATCAAGTCCAAGGTCAGGCGCTCTCAGCATTACAAGCTTTGAAGGTACTAGATAATTACTTCATCGAGTTCAGTCTTTCCTGAAATGAGTTTTTTGTTTCATGGTATATAATCTTATTGCTCAAGTCACTTCGTGTTGATATTTTTCACTTAGATAACTCAATTTCATAAGGAGATAAGCTCTTCCCCTTTCTTCATGGTAAGCGTTTCTCTGAGAGAAACTGATGAGAGATGTTAGCAAAATTATGTAAAACCAGAAAAAAACTGATAAGGGAATCCCCTTCTTGAATTATTTCCTATTATAAATGTTCATCATCAGAATGTCTCTTCCCTTTGATGACAGGGTGGTTATTTGTTTCAGTCAACTATCTTTACCATCATTTAGTCTTTGTCCAGAGTCCCTCTTATCTTTCCCTTAGATCAGGTCTAAAAACTGAAGAGGGCTTGTCCCTGCTGTGGTTGGAAGTTTTATTACAGTATGGCCTTTAAGTTGACTGCCTGGTATATCTCAAATGAGACTGCAGAAACCAAAACTTATATAATCAGAGGAGTGGTCAACAATGTGGGCTCATAATGAAAACTGTAATTTGAGAAGCGCTGTAAATAGAAAACTAGATCATGTACGCTAGTGCCTTGGGATATCTAGGCATCTTCAAGTGCTAGATTGCAATAATATGGCATTGGAAGAAATCACCTTACTTCTTTTCCGAACTGCTTTCTTATGTTCTCCTTAAGTCGAGGATCTATTGGAACAGCCTCTTTACCTCCCCAAAAAGGGTAAGGTCTACATACACACTATCCTCTCCAGACTCTACTTGTGGGATTACACAAGGTATGTTATTGTCTTTGTTGGGATAAAAAGAGAACTAAGGTGATTTATTACCATCTGCTGGGCCTTGGTACGCGAAGTTACCAATACTTGTGCCTGTGAGAAGTAGCAAGTACATGGTGGAATAATTGAGTTGTGCCCAAGTTGGCCTGAACACCATCTTTAACAAAAAAGAGATGACGTTGCCAACTATGTATTCGACTTCTACCTTCCCTGGCCGTTTAGCTACCAAAAAGAGTATCAATGTACTTCCTCTTGACATCTTTTAAGATGAAAAGTCTTAACATGTGTTGGTAAGAATATTTGGTCTGTCCTCCTTTAGTTAAAGAAACCTGTATATGGTATATAAGGTCCAGGGGAGAAGTATTCCTGTGTTACTCACAGTTGTTCCAATATGCATTTTCTCTGGTTTTGAATCTTTAAGTTGTAGGTTATTGAGTCTGATGTTCAACCTGGAGATCTTTGCACTCGGCGTGAATATGCTCGTTGGTTGGTCTCTGCTAGTAGTGCTCTATCAAGGTATACCTGTCTCATATATTCCCAACATAGTTGGTAGTCTTTTGTTTTACATTTGAAACACTGAAAAGTTAAGTGGCATACCTATTGAGGTAGTAAGGGTGCTTTTGATTTTCACAGAACTACTGTCTCAAAGGTCTACCCTGCAATGTATATTGAGAATGTTACTGATCTTGCTTTTGATGATATTACACCTGAGGATCCAGACTTCCCATCTATACAAGGTAGAGCTTCGAATCATCAATTTTCTTTGTTTATTCTGCTCGACTTTGGAGCTACAATCTTCTGAATGTGAACCATTTTAGGTTTAGCCGAAGCAGGGTTACTTTCCAGCAAGCTCTCAAGACGTGACATGCAGTCATCTTTGGATGATGACCAAAGTCCTGTCTTCTTCTGTCCTGAAAGGTATAATACTGCTCACAAATGCAATGTTGGGCTTCTTTTAGGTGATCGCTTCTCAAGAATCGATACTTCTACAGTATTTACAGGTGTTGACTGAGCTGATGAGTGTTTCGAATTTCCAGAGATAGATCCTCTGCCTCTCTCATATACTACCCCCTTTTGACTTTGTATGTTAGTACGGGTTATGGTTTCTTAAGTTTTCTTGGATCTTATATTCTTTTAAGTTGCTAATCAATGTTCCCCTGATGTATTTGCGATAGAAAACTGATATTACTCCCAATGTTATTACTATTAACTTCATGGCATTGCTGATGTATTTTGACGCCAACTAACATTTCCTAGTCATTTCCTACTTGATGCATTAAAGTTGTGCATTGCAGTCCTTTATCACGTCAAGATCTTGTAAGCTGGAAGATGGCCATAGAGAAAAGACAGCTACCGATAGTTGACCAAAAGGTTGCATACAAATTGAAGAATGGGTGGTTTATATCTTGTTTATTACACATAGTTATGACTATTGACTAATTTGGTACTATCTCTTTCCTTGACAGTCAGTACAGAAAGTCTCTGGGTTCATAGATGTTGACAAGATTCATCCAGATGCATGGCCTGCACTGGTAGCTGACTTATCATCAGGTGAACAGGGAATAGTAGCCCTTGCATTCGGTGAGTACTATTAATTGTGTCTGATGAGGAATTATGTTAGATGTGGGAAAGGGTAAGATGTGCTATTACTGTCAATACAGGGTATACAAGACTCTTCCAACCAGATAAACCCGTGACCAAAGCCCAAGCTGCTATTGCCCTAGCAACTGGTGAAGCTTCTGACATTGTTGGTGAGGAACTTGCACGCATTGAGGCCGAGTCAATGGCTGAAAAAGCTGTTGCAGCCCATAATGCTCTGGTAGCAGAAGTTGAAAAAGATGTGAATGCAAGTTTTGAGAAGGAACTCTTATTGGAAAGAGAAAAGATTGATGCAGTGGAAAAGTTGGCTGAGGAAGCGAGGAGAGAGTTGGAGAGTTTGAGAGCTCAGCGGGAGGAAGAGAATTTAGCATTAATGAAGGAACGTGCTGCTGTTGATTCAGAAATGGAAATTCTTGCCAAATTAAGACGCGAGGTAGAGGAGCAATTACAGACCCTTATGAGCGACAAACTAGAGATCTCATATGATAAAGAGAGGATTGAAAAGCTTAGGAAAGATGCAGAATTTGAAACCCAAGAGATAGCACGTTTGCAGTATGAGCTGGAGGTAGAGAGAAAAGCATTATCCTTGGCTAGGTAAGTAATGTATTATCTTAAATGTTTTTTCTAGTTGGATCATAACTACCATGTTGATTCACCACATTCAAATGACTCATCAAGGAGGATTTAACCTGCTTACTACTTACTGACAACCCCACAGTTTAGTTGTCGTTTGTTATCACTGGCTGAAGATTAGCTCAATAATACATTGATATTTGAGTTTTCTGGAGAAGCTGTGACAATATCATGTATAATTAGAGTTGGTTACTAGTACTGCTCTGGCTTAAGTAATTCCTTTTCTCTGTGAAAAGGAGCTAAGGAAAGCTATTCCATTTTCTTCTTTCGATAATTTTGAAGTGTGTTCCTTGTCTGGCCTACACTGATATTTTTTTCAAACTCACTAGTCATCATTGCTAATTAAACAGAGGAGTTGAAGTGATGGGTTACAATATCTCTTGGTCCCGTGTTTAAGCTGTCACCTTAGTTGTCCTTGTAATTCTGATGTTTTTTCTAAACTTCTGCTTGCTTTAGTATAAAAAAAAAAGCCGCATTTTCTGCGAATAGGTTTTATGTGAAACTACCGCCATTCATATTTCACTGTGTACCGTAGGACATAGGTAACTCTAGCATCTTTGATATTGACAGTGACTGTTGGTCTGTTGCTCCTAACTGCAAAATGACAAATATTAAGCAACTTCCATCAGTACAGGACTACATGTTGAAACATTTAGGATATCATCTTTTATTTGCTGCGATAGTTTCTTCTCTTTCCCCCCTTGCTGTTCGCATCTACAGTTGCTTGATATTTATTTCAATATTCCAACTAGGACTTGGGCAGAAGATGAAGCTAAAAAAGCTAGAGAGCAAGCAAAAGCCTTGGAAGAGGCTAGAGACCGCTGGCAGAAGCAAGGCATCAAAGTAGTAGTTGACAATGACCTGCAAGAAGAAGCCAATGCTGGTGGAGTTACATGGCAGAATGCTGGAAATCAGTCCGTTGAATCGACTGTCAATAGAGCTGAAACATTAGTGGACAAACTCAAGGAAATGGCTGATACAGTGAGAGGGAAATCAAGAGAGACAATTCATATGATTATTGAAAAAATAATGTTGCTTATCACTACGCTTAAGGAGTGGGCACTTAAGGCAGGCAGGCAAACAGTGGAGTTAAAGGGTGCTGCCATGTCGAAGATGGGCAACTCAGTACAAGGAATGCAGCAGACTTCAGCTGAAGTTGGCTCGGCTCTCAAGGATGGTGTTAAGCGCTTCGCGGATGATTGCCGGGACGGAGTTGAGAAAATCTCACAGAAGTTCAAGACATGAAAAATGTGTTGTATGGACGACTTCTGTATGCTTTTTGCCATTTGGTCAATAAATTCTCTGATTGGTGCTGTCAATTTTGGCCCATATGAGCTGGTGGATATTGACTTCCACCAGAAGAGGGGAATAAAAGAAAACTTTGCGAGGTACCTATACCTTCCATTAGCACATTGATTGTTTCAGCTTCCTAATTGTACTATACACATGTTTATTTTAGTACTGGACTTGTTAATTGTACTGTATGCGTCTTCTAACAAAAGAATGATGAAAGACAACGTGATAGTTCCCCTCTGGACAACACATAGAAAGGAGAGATTTACTATGGATGCTAACGTTTCAAAGTTTCATTTTCAAGGAGAGTTTAGCCAGTGCTGCGTCCATTTATCTCATTCACTATAGAGTACATGTGACCATATTTGAGCAAAAACTACACAAGTTTACTATGGTTATAATGTTGAGAATGTACAATGATTAATAATTGCAAGGGATAGTGTATGTAAATAAAGAGGATGAGTATAACACGGGGTCCTTTGCTTACGAAGATAAGGGGTTAAAGTATTCTGGTATAAAATGTGGGTTAACCTCATCCCCTCTGATTGAAATTTTGATTACAGTATGAACAGTCGGAAAATACAAGTGTTATATCCTTGCAAAATCTTAAAAAAGAATAATCCAAATTGTCCTTGCAAAAGTATGAAGATCCTTTGAATTTACATCAACAGAATTACATATTCTTTTCGAATTTGAGAAGACCTTTACTTCTGATAGTTTTTTTTTTCCTTATTAATCACAGAATTATAGTGCTCCACTTTAAAAATGTCAAGAATTCCAACCACTCATATGTTGTAACAAACACCACAAAATCTTCACGTGATACTCTCTTTAGATTGGTCAAAGGAATTATAGGGTGGTTGTGCAAAGATTGCAGTTTGAGAGGTCCATACTTCAACAAGTATGAGTTTGTTTTAGGGAGGATAAACATATTGCCCTGATGAGTATAGGGAAAACCAAGGTCAATTTCACAGGGAAGAGAGCAAAGTACACATCATCGCCACAAGGACCAGGAGTAACACATTTTACCGAAAATATAAAATACAAAACCGCATAAATAAAATGTAGACTTGAAAGTTGAGCAAAATGTCACAATCTTAATGAAAATTCAAAGTAATAATTGTCACAGAGAGTCTAGTGAATTTCATAGCTAATTCAAAAAGATCATGTATAATAACTAATAAACTCAGTTCCTCGATTGTCAAAATAAGGCTAAAGCCTTCACTTCTTCTTTTCACCACCACCGGTGGCCCTGCAGAGGGAGAAACAGAAAGAAATATTAGTCAGGGATTAGCACATTCTTCTTCAGAGATGGGGGAATAATCACAAGACATCACCTCATCTTACGGAGAACACTAGACATCTCCTCTCTCTTCTTCTTTGCCCTCTTGTGAGTACCCAACTTCCTCTTGGCTACCTTCAATGCACGCTTGTCCTTGCCAACTTTAAGAAGCTCAGTAATCCTCTTCTCATACGGAGCAAATCCAGCAACTTCTCTGATGAGACTCCTCACGAAGTGGATTCTTTTGCTTGTTTTCTGAATTAACATAGCCACAATTAGGCAGCCAAATTAAATGTCACTTCGGCAAATATTCATGCAGCAAAGCAGACATGCACATCCAAAACTGGAAACTTTGAATTAAGACAGAAACGCAATGCATCACTACACAACTGAGAATTTTCTATCGGAAAAGGAAAAACTACAGGCAGAACCTACTTACACAAATCACACAATGTTGTTGTAGAAACAGGTTAATTTCTTTTCTATGAAAGAAGCAGTTATTTTACTGCATCAAGAAAATGCAATGAATAAAAGAGTAGATATTAGCTCCATTACAAAATGTTCTATACCACGCATACAGGAACCTAACACACACACAACCCAAAAAAAGGCTATAGAAGCCAGTGGTCTCAGCTTTAACTTTACATTTTTACTTAGCAATATCAGACACTACAAACTCATTTTACTGTCAGGTGAGTAATCTTCGCATACCAATAGAAAAAAAGTTAAAGAGTGTTAAGTATATTCTAGTAAACTAACAATTTTCATTACATCCCAGACAGTGCTACCTAAAACATTTCGAGAAATACTATTATACACAAACCCACAACACTAATGTCTTAGGCATAAGTATATTTAGGCCCATCACGCAAAAATGATAATCTAACTCCGACCATTTCAAAAAATGTCCTCCAATGCACACATCTTAAACTCCTCCTGGATAAATTGAATGCACAAACTCAAAACTTTGACATATCCTATGTATCCTTCATCTGTGAAGGGCGAAAATCAATGTTACAAACAAAAATAACCCTACACATATAGCTTGATGCAGTCTACATGCAGGACGAATTTATACCCGATACAGTCCGAAAGTTAGTATCCATCATTCAAATATAATAAACCCTAACTTTACAAGGGGGCACCAGATGTTCAAATCTAAAACATTACAAGCCGAATCCAGTAGAGTAATCAACAAGCTGTAGGCTGAGAAAATGAACGAAAAATTACCCCTTTTCTGTCAGAAGGGCGTGGAGCTAGCTCCTTCTTGGTTACAATGTGTCCTTTGTTCAATCCCACGGCTAATCCTGTGTTCGGCGGCGCCATCCCCTGCTTAAACAAACATCCAAACAAAAACCAAATCAATTCCAAATTTCTTCTTTGCAATGACTAACAGGCTACAAATTGTTCTACCTTTTTCTTGGTCTTAACATCACATCAAGCTTTTGCACCAAAGAAAGAGTGAATGCTTACCTTGGATTTTTGCTCGATCTGCTGAGAGTGTTGAGGCGGGTGATAACCTGAAACTAGGGTTTTAGTTTTCTTTATATACTAAAGGCCATGATTGTGAGGGTAATATAGTAATTCCAAGGATTCGTGAGGACTTAGGGTTTGGGCCGTATGGACTTGGATCTTTGTTGATCATCACTGTTGCAATTGGAAATAAAGCCCAATAAGTTGTAGGGACATTCTCACCAAAATCTCAATGTGCACAAATGCCCTAACATAGTTCGATCTTTAATTTTCGGTGGGTTTACATCAATTACATTGCGTAAAGGGTTAATTATCATTTTTTTAATATAAAATTTTTATAAATAATTACCTAGTGAAACATAATAGGCAGAAATAACTAAAGTTTCTAAAATTACATTTCATAACTTTGGTCATAAAAATTGTTCTGTATAAAAAGTGTATGTACACGAGCCTTATACGAAATAAAATTACACTATTAATTACTTATTTGCTATAATTACGCTATTGATATGGAAATTGTTCCTTAATTAATGATAGTGAAATCTAATCAGACCTCCTTACCTAATATGAATCTTTGTACCAAAAAAATACCATAGTAATCTTGCTTCTGCTAAAAAAAAAAGAAAAT
This sequence comes from Solanum aculeatissimum, assembly GCA_038996855.1. Lineage (NCBI taxonomy): Eukaryota > Viridiplantae > Streptophyta > Magnoliopsida > Solanales > Solanaceae > Solanum > Solanum aculeatissimum. Next base: position 689 of record JBCEWC010006957.1, on the reverse strand, counting down.
TGTGTTTTTTTTCTACATAATTATACGAAAATCAAGTAAGAAAAATTGTGATTATGTTGGGATGTGTTTTTCCGTGCTAACATGAATATTATACAAATTGTTGATGATATTCGAGTGAATAGACTTTAATATTTTCGATTTTGCCTTCTTCTTTTTTTGCAATCGTTATTGTTTTTATTTATAACTAACTGTCTGATTGTTATACATTGATTATTGGCTTTCGCGTTTACACTCATGTGATTGTTAGCTTACATAATTATGTTGTGATAGATATGAAGAACAAGTATATTAAAAATATTTTGTATTTTTGTTTTGTATGTATAATTTAAAACGTGTTACGTTGATCTGTATATCTATAAAAAAAAATTGTTATTTTGATAGTTATCATTGTATACGTGTGTGTTTGTGTTTAACAAAATTGCTTGTAGCATTGATTATTGATTTATTTATTTTTGTGTTAGTTAATCTGTATATGAATAGGTTTTTAAATTGCTTGTTGTGATTATGTTTGTAGATGTATAACATTGCTAGTAATTGTTTGTGTGAATTGAATTATCTGACGGTATAAGTATGAATATACTTATAATGTATAAATATAAGTGAAAATGTATAAGTAATGTATATAAATTGTGTGTGTCGCCCATGCTACCCCTTCCCTGCTACACGTGATACATCTTAAACAAAAAAAA
>JBCEWC010006956.1:0-22168 GCA_038996855.1 Solanum aculeatissimum | reverse complement strand
GATTTAAAACATGTTTGCATTTATTACAAATTGCTTTAGTTTTATCTTTATTTTGGGTCAAAAATTGTCAAACTACAGATTTTTTAACACGTTCTGTCTTAGGCCTACTAGATGTCGATGGATATACGGGGGGAACGGGAGCGGGAGTAGGAGGGGGAGTGGGAGCGAGAGCGGGGGGAGTAGTAGCAGTATAAGGTGGTTGAGTTTCATCATCATCAATTATATCATCATCTATATTAATTTCATTATCATCTACATCTATATCCTCATTAAAATTACCAAATCTATTTTCAAGAAATTCATGATCTAATTAGGTATTTGAATCAATATTAAAACAAGTATCATCAACATGTGTAAAATCTTCCGTATTAATTCTAAGTGGCGTTTGTCTTATTTTAGGTTTTGAAGAACTATCACTTTTACTGGTTAAAGCTTTTGCAATTCCACCAAAAAAGTGATTTTTCCTTTTCCTTTTCTACCGAAATCTATTTTAATAAAATAATAAACGTAATAAAATTAAAGATTATATGAAATTTTGAATACACAACAAATGAACAAATAAATAATTCAAATATTAACTATTCAACTAATAAAGAATAAAAACTAATAAAGTAATAAGATAAAATTTGTAAATTGAAACTAATGTACCGAACATCTGCGTAAAAGGAGATGTAGAAGCTAAAATTGATGAAACTCGAATCTTGAATATTTGGAGATTTATCCACCAAAATTTGCTCCAAAGTCCAAAATAGCTCACCAATATTAGAGAATTAATTAACTACATAATAATAATATTTTACTAATTACTAATATTGAGAGAACAAATACTACATAATAAATATCTTGTAATTAATTTGATAATTGATAGTAATTAGTAAAGAAAATTTGAGAGAATTGAGATTTGAGAGAATTTTGATGAAAAAATATGTAAAGGGGTGGGGACATTTATAGTTGAAAATTAGAGGGTTATGTTTTTTAAAAATTTAATTAACAAAAAAGAGCCATTGTTGAATGGCTACTTTCTGATTCATTGTGAAAATGGCCGTTGGGGGTAGGCCCCACCCATATGGTCCAATCCAATTTTATTTTTATAAAAAATTAAATTAAATCGGTAATTATTGGAACCTTCTACCTCTCCCTTCTCGTTACCCCTACTGGCTCCCCTAATCCGGTATTTACCGGGACTCTACTGGACCGAGATCGAAACTAACACTTTATCGGGATGGAATCAGATCGATCTCGATTCTGTTGCCAGTCTTATATTTAATATGGAGTTTAAAAAATGAAACTTTTTATAAATAACTAACATTGTTAAAGAAGATTTTTAATTTTATATCTTAAAATTAAATATATATATATATATATATATATATTTTTAAATTTTGTAGTTTTAAACATGTCAAATTAAATGAAAAGTTAATACTAAAAAATTATCTAAAAAAAAAGACAAACAAATTAAAACTGAGAGAACATTTGATTTGAACTGAATCAGTAACATACTTGTAGGCTTTGATCATAGATTGATAAACAAATTAAAACGGATTGATTATTTGATTTGACTGAATCCATAACTTACTTGTATGTTTTGATCATAACATACTTGTAGGCTTTGATCATAGATTGACAAACAAATTAAAACGGATTGATTATTTGATTTGACTGAATCCATAACTTACTTGTATGTTTTAATCATAAATTTCAAATATTTTTTACTTTTATTTGAAATCTACGAAATTAGATTGAAGATAGTTGTGTTTTGTTATATTTTTTACAATAAATATTTAAACTAATGTCCATACTTAAATATGCTTTAAAACAACTTTAATAGTGAAAAATAAACAAATTAAAAAATAGGTTATATAAGTTGGTTCTCAAATTCAAAATACAATTTCAAATTGCACCGAATTCTAACTTTTAAATAAAGAGAAAATCATTTAAAAAATAAATAAGTAAATTTTGTGGCCAAACGGCGCCATATTCACTTAAACTGCAAATTTGCTTGGATCCCTAAACTTGGGGTAAAACGTAGTTGCACAGCTTGGTGTATATATCAACTCAATACATACATGTTATGTGTTTAAATTTAGAATTTATTTATTTAATTTTGATTAATTAACATATATATTATTTTGTTAAGCCATCTAATCATAAAAAATATATTAATTTAATATATACATGATGTAAATAAATTTTTACCATAAATTTGTGCAAGAATGAAAAATGAGTGTCGTTTTAAACAAAGTATGAAGGTCATATACATAAGTGACACAATAAGATTGTGACAATTTTCACTTTCATTAAAGTTTTGTTTCAATTGGACACTTCAACTTCAATACGTCAACATTCATACCTAAAATAACTAGCACGCCCTATATATTTGCCTAAGATAGAACCAAGTAAGCTTACTTGTTTCAATGAAGTGCAAATAAGAGACATAGTGTTTTATCGTGGAAAATACCCGGCCCACAAAGGTGGAAAAATCATGACCTGTACCACTACAGAATTTTGCCCCAACTTCACCAAATTCAAATGAGCCTTAATCAAAAGATTACAATTCCTAGTAATCTAAGAACTTCAAAAACAAACTTCCTAAAATTGAACAGAAACCTCCCAAGATTTAAGTTCCCCAAATCTTCGAGTTGCCCTCAACTTGAAGATGTCAACTAGTTTCAGTTTATAGTTCACTAAACTAGTACAATTAGCAAGACTTTTCAAAAGGACTTTCTAGACTACAACTCAATTTGCTAACCCCGCTTGTGTGCTCAATTAGGTTCACTACATTTTTTCAACTTCTCTGCCTTTTTAAAATCAGGTGCCCAAGGTGTTTGTATCTTGATCAACCTCTTTCTTCGCCTTTTTTCCTCCTTGCAGTACACTCTTTCATTGTGTAGGACTTGTTCAACTGTTGACTATTTTCTTCACATGCGGTTTGTTGAACTGCTCTCCTATTTTTGTGTTACTGCTTATCTCCATGTGCGCTTATCTTTCTGCATTCCATGTTCTATTGTCCGGCCTTCCTTGAGATGGTGTAGTTAGGGACCAAATTGAACAACGTGTTTCATCATCAAAACTTCTGACTCAACATATTTCCCCTTTTTGATGATGACAAGCTTCCATGATTTGGGCGGGCCAACATAATCTCTACAGCAGTTAAGAAGAGCAACACTCCAGAAGAAAGCAGATTAAGCATGGGTTATAAATATTGCACAACTCAGTTAGTTTTCCCCTTTTTAGCATCATTAAAAAAAGGCAATCACAATGAATAAACCAGTAAAAAAGGATTAAAATGCAAGGTCTCTAGGGCTATCACCAAATAGAAAAGTAAAGAGAACAACTCATAAAAATGCCTTAGAGGGAACAAGCAAACATAGAAAACAGATAGCAGAGCCAACCCAGAGGGTTGATTAACCAGGAACCAACTGTTAATTGTCTTACATCATAGAAAATGTAACAGGTACCCAAAAAGAGAAGAGATTATAGGGAACATATCAAATAAGGGGGTTAAAGGGAAGCAACAAAGAGAGCTTATGCACAACTTCAACATGGGCAGCTCACTCCTTCGACAGAGTATCCTCAAGGACTGAGATTTGGGACAGCAGTGCAGAGCGTTCCTGTGCAAACTCAAGGTGAGTTGAGGCCAGTTCAGCAGACTTGGCATCTAAGGCAAGTTGAAGACGATGAAGCGGTTTTTCGACTCGCTGCATAGAAATAGGTAAGGCGGCATGGTTCACTCATGCCAACACGTCCTTAGTATTTTGCATGGTCCATACTTGGACAGGAACAAAATAGGCCTCAAAGATCTGAGACAACCAGAAGCCATAGGGGAGAGCGTGCCCATTTTTATCCTGAATGAGGACACACTGCATATGCTGGAGAATCAGGCTTGATAAGTTGAGAGGAACTTCAGTATAGAGGAGCTCTATCAATGTCAGATCGAGAAAGATTGATTCAGATCAGCGGTCCTTCCTGGGAAGAAGGATCTTGTGGACCACGTCGAAACATAACCTATGAAGAGGATACACTTCCCGTCGAAGGACTCTTCGGTGTTGAGTTAGGGTTGGACGACCAGAGAATTTCATAGTAATCTCCAGTGCAGAGGCTAAGTTGTCCAACGAAGGCCACTCATGATGCACGTAGTGATCCCAACCAACATTTGGGACCCCCAAGATCCGTGTAATGTCCTCCGTTCTAGATGAATAGGCGTACCTCTGACCATAGTGATGAAGATAGAGTCCTGTACAACTCCTCTCCTATAGAACTCATACATTTTTGGTTTGGCGAATCTCCATTGTATACCACCCAAAAGGAACAACCCAGACCATCATTGAGCTTCTAACTTTGTCAATAACATGTCCATGTTTGATCCCGCAAAACCGATTACAACACGGTCTCGAATGAGGGAGCGCTAGTGAAAGTGAATGAGGGAAAGAAAATTTGGGTCAGAGCTGTCAACGGGAGGTGTAGTAGATTCATTCTCGATCTTAGAGGAGTCCAAGGGAACAGATGGAGGGGAAGGTTTCTTAGAGGTGGAAAAAGTCCTGGTTTGAGGTACAGGCTTAGTAGGAGAAGGAGAAGAGGGCTTCTTCTTTGACGGGGTGACTGGCGTGGAGCAAGGGGGTTTGGAAATCACGCTCTTTCGCACCATATTTTTCTGGACCCTGCGGAGGAGCAGGTCACTTTGGGAGGGGGAAGCAGGTGTAGCCTTTTGTTTCTTACTCTATTTTAGGGCTTTCTGCAGAGCTATTTCCTCTTGTCATTTTCTGTTTCAAGTTTAGGGTACCTGTGAAGAATTAGGTAGTGGAGCCCGTTCTAGAGAGGGAAACTCGTTGGTGACTTCTGTTGGAGAACCCAAAGCTTTCCTTAGTCAACGACACACTCGTTTAGGAGTTTCAATGACTTGTATAGTATCATCTCCAGGGATCTATTGAATGGGAATAACATTCAATCTTTCATAAGAAGGGTTCCATGAGGAAGTAGGATTGGAGGAGAATCTTGAAAAGATATTTTGAAAAGATCCCCAGTTTACAAAATTGGATAGATAAAATGGTAAGGGGCTTTGCAGGTTGACAGTTGCATGAAGCACAATAGCCTGAGATTCAACCATTTCCTGGTCAGGAGTGCTTTGATCAAGAGATGATTTAGGAGAAGCTATGTCAGAGAAAGTGGTTCTTTGAGAGAGAAAGACGGAGAGCTTCAGTTATAGGCAAATATTGGAAGATAGAAGGACTGAAGATGAGGCAGTTTTAGTGGAGAGATATATTTGAGTGGGAAAAGAAGTGAACAGTGATTGGACTACTGCAGTCTTTTTGCAGTGACATGACTCTCTGCTGTTTTTGGCGACAATTTGTGGACTTGAGCAGGAAGAAATAGGGAACACATATGGGTACCTTGTCCATCAACCAATAATGCATTTAGACATAAAACAGTTAGTATCTAATTTTGTCAATTTCTCTTAAGTAGCTTCTGCTCCTGAGATTGTAGCCTGCACACACTAAAACATAAAAATGATTAAGTTCCCTCTTTTTCTTTGATATTGGGATACACATTCTTATGTGAGGAATTACATTCTAGACCAATGCTGATATATTTATGTGAGAGCCATTTTTCTATCCAACCATTGAGGGAGTTTATACAATCTTAATCATCCCAGTTCCAATCTGATATTTTCAAAAGCTCTCTGCTCAATGCTTTGGTGAAAATGTCAGCAATTTGATTCTCAGTGGGATAAAACATTATTGAGATTAGTTTCTTTTCTACATTGTCACGCAGAAAATGATGTCTAATATTAATATGTGTGATCCTTTTATGTTGTACAGGATTTTTAGCAATATTTATGGCACTTGTGTTATCACAAAAAATGGGAATACATCCCATATTTATACCAAAATCCATTAATTATTGTTTGATCCATAACAACTGAGCACAACACAATCCTGCTACTACATACTCAGCCTCAACAGTGGGCAATGCAACAAATAACAGTTTCTTTGTGGACCAGGAAATCAGACATGTTCCAACGAAGTGGGCTATACCTGTAGTGCTTTTTTGTCCACTAGATAACCAGCATAATCAACATCAGCATACCCTACAAGGTTAAAATTGCTGCCTTTTGAGTACCATAGTCTAAGTGTTGAGGTACCTTTGAGATACCTGAAGATCCTTTTGACAGCCTTGAGGTGAGACTCTTTTGGATTTGCTTGAAATCTAGCACACAATCCCACACTAAAGACTATGTCAGGCCTACTGGCAATCAAGTACAAGAGTGATCCGATCATTCCCCTGTACATTTTTTGTTCGACTGATGAGCCATTCTCATCCACATCCAGCTTTGTGGAGATGGCAATGGGTGTATCTATTTCCTTAGAATCTTCCATTTTGAATCTCTTGAAAAGGTCCAAGACATACTTCTGCTGATGTATGAGGGTTCCAAAGGAGGTTTGCTTGATTTGTAGTCCCAAGAAGAAATTCAGTTCTCCTATCATGCTCTTCAAACTCTCCACTTATCAGTTGTGCAAATTCTTGAGTCATTTGAGCATTTGTCGACCCAAAAATGATGTCATCCACATATACCTACACAATTAACAAGTCCTATTCCTTTGTCTTCAATAATAAAGTTTTGTAGATCTTACCTCTAGTGTGTCATGAGCTAGAAGGAACTTTGACAATCTTTCATACCATACTCGGGGAGCTTGTTTTAGTCCATATAAGGCCTTATCTAGTTTGAACACATGATCTGAAAACTCTGGATTCTCAAAACCAGGTGGTTGCTTCACATAGACTTTCTCTTTCAAGTAACCATTTAGGAAGGTACTCTTAACATCCATTTGATATAGAGTAAACTCTTTGTAGGTGGAAAAGGCTATGAGTAGCCGGATAGCTTTATGTATAGCAACTGGAGCAAAGGTCTCATCATAGTCTATGCCTTCTTCCTGATTATACCCTTGAACCACTATCCTTGCCTTATTTTTTTGTTACTGTTCCATGTTCATCTAGCTTGTTTCTGAACACCCATTTCGTGCCGATGATGGTTCTTCCTTCTGATTTTGGCACAAGATGCCACACTTTTCACCTTTCGAATTGGTTTAGTTCTTCTTGCATGGCCATTATCCAGTTCTCATCAAGCAATGCTTCTCTAACTTTCTTTGGTTCCACGATAGACAGAAAGGTTTCAAAAGCGCATAGGTTCTTTAGTCCAGATCTGGTAGTGATTCCAGAGGTCATATCTGAGAGAACATTTTCAACAAGATGAGAACCTTGATACTTGTAGCTTTTCATCCTGAATCCTTGATTTGAGTCATTTGTTGAAACTTCTGAGGCTGATGATGCAATATTTGTGACCAAGTTATCACTTTCTCCTAACTGTGAGAATTTTGGTTTTGTTGTGGAAGCAACAAGCAGTTCTACTTGTTTCTCTGCATGATGCTCCAGTTCATACTCATCTTGCATGTTAGTCTGAATGGCAATATCATTTTCATCAAAGACAACATGAACATTTTCTTCAACATAATTTGTTCTTTTATTCAACACTCTGTAGGCTTTGCTATGTGAAGAGTATCCCAAGAAAATTTCCTCATCACTCCTGGCATCAAATTTTTCCAAATTATCTTTCTCATTATTATGAACAAAGAATTTACACCCAAATGTTCTAAAATAGGATATATTTGGTTTTCTTCCTTTGAGTAATTCATAGGGAGTTTTATTTAAGATAGGTTTAAGCATGCACCTATTTAAAATGTAAGCAGCAGTGTTGATGGCTTCAGCCTAAAGATTTTTCGCAATGTTACTTGCAATCATCATTGTTCTAGTCATATCTTCTAAGGTCCTGTTTTTCCTTTCTACTACTCCATTTTGTTGTGGTGTTCTTGGAGCACAGAAATTATGATCTATTTCATTTATCGAACAGAATTCCAAGAATTTAGTATTCTCAAATTTTGTTCCATGATAAGATCTTATGGAAATCAGGGAAGTCTCTAATTTCCTTTCCATTTTCTTGATGAATATGGAGAAGATATCAAAGGATTTTTCCTTAGAAGATACGAAAAGTGTCCAGGAAAATCTAGAGCAATCATAAACAATGACAAGCATGTACCTTTTACCTCCTCTGTTTTTCACTCTCATTGGTCCACATAGATCAATGTGAACCAGTTTTAGACACTTGGATGTACTAACCTGGTTCTTGGATTTAAAAGATGATCTAACCTGCTCTGATACCAATTGAAATAACTAGCACGTCTCATATATTTGCCTAAGATAGAACCAAGTAAGCTTACTTTTTTCAATGAAGTGCAAATAAGAGACACAATATTTTATCGTGGAAAACACCAATCTCACAAAGGTGAAGAAAATACGACCTTCACCACTACAGGATTTCACCCCAACTTCACTAAATTCAAATGAGCCTTAGTCAAAAGATTACAATTTCTAGTAATCTAAGAACTTCAAAGATAAACTTCCTAAAATTGAATAGAAACCTCCCAAGGTTTAAGTTCCCTAAATCTTCGAGTTGCCCTCAACTTGAAGATGTCAACTAGTTTCAGTTTATAGTTCACTGAACTAGCACAATTAGCAAGACTTACCAAAAGGACTTCCTAGACTACGACTCAATTTTCTAACTCCGCTTGTGTGCTCAATCAAGTTCACTACATTGCTTCAACTTCTCTGCCTTTTTAAAATCAGGTGCCCAAGAAGTTTGTATCTTGATCAACCTCCTTCTTCACCTTTTCTCCTCCTTCCAGTGGACTCCTACATTGTGTAGGACTTGTTCAACCGTTGACTCTTTTCTCCACGTGTAATTTGTTGAACTGCTCTCCTATTTTTGTGTTACTGCCTTATCCACATGTGTGCTTATCTTTCCACAATCCCTATTCAATTGCCCGACCTTTCTTGAGATGGTGTAGTCAGGAACCAAACTGAACAACGTGTTTCGTCATCAAAACTTTTGACTCAATAATACGCTAAAAGTAAGCATATAGTTTGTCACGTGTTTTATACCTCCACATATGCCAACCTAGATTAAAACTAAAACACAATCAATTTTAGGGGGGGAGGAAACCCCACTAATTCTATATTCTTTCGTTGGAAAATTAGAGATCATGTATGAAGTTTTGATAATTGATAAAAAAGAGGATTTGGTCCACTTCACTACTTATGTCTCTATGAATTATCTTTCAGCTAAATCAAGTTTTCCCAAACAAGAATGCACAAGAACAAAAATTGACACAAATAAGAGAAGACATTAAAGGTTTTCCCCTGCAGAAATGTACAAGAACAAAAATTGACCCAAATAAGAGAAGATATTGAATCCGAACAAGTGTCAGCAAGGCAGATGTGTTGAAGAGAGAAAATCACAAGTTGAAGTCAAGTCCTTAGTCTGAGATATTCTAGGATATATATGGATGAGGAATACTGGAGGTTGTACCTATGTTGCACATTCAGAGAATCCATCACTTAAAAGAAATAGTTATTAAAGAAAGCAAAAGGACTTCATTGCAACAACACTAGAACGCGTCTACGAGTTGCTAAGTTGTTATTGAGTCTGTATGGTTGTGAATTGATGTTTTGAAATTTATTAACAAAGTGTCAATGTGTGAAGTGTTATCGTGTTGGAAAGCTTATAAGACCAGAGGTATTAGATTTAGTAGAGTTAATCAGTTGCAGTAATCTAATGTGTTTGAGGTATAAAAATAAGTCCATTTGATATTATTGAATTATATTCTAAACCCCTTCTTAAAGTTTAGAAGTTTTTTGAAAATTTAATATTACTTATTCTAAGTTTTGAATTTTACTCACAAGTTTTTCACAATAAAATTATATATGTGTTCTCTACGTTGACTCAAGGATCATCACTTTAGCGGTTACTACTTAAGAGGCTATTGGTCTGCTTAAGAGAATCTTGTCCAAGGGAATCCATCGCTCAAGCAACCAGACTTTTGCTTAAGCGATACCTACAACACTGGAGATCAAAAAAAAATTCAACCAATACAAAAATGCTCGGAATCGATGTCACAATCCGAACCTAGGGTCTAGCCGTGACATGGCTAATGTGACACCTGAAGGTGCCCCATCCAAGCCTCTTGTTCATATCATAAGCATACATAAGGTAAAGAAGAAATTATAAAAGTAAGCAAGCAGAAATATAATCTCATACAAGCTAGACATAGGAGTCAACATTTCCCATTAAAGGAAATTACATCAACACATCGTCCAAAACATGCCTCTACATCATAGATCTTGGCGGGGTCTAGAAAATAGATTTACTAGCTCACCCTTAAGATAAGAAAGAACAAAAGTCTTAGCAATATCAATATAGAAAAGAACATAAGGGTTTCTCCCCGAAGCATGGGAACTCACAAAATCATTAATAGAAACACCAAAAGCTAACAAAAAAAGTGAGGAATAGAATCGCCGTTTGTCCCTACATGGTGATATCATGTAGGCAAGAGTATGTGTTTGTATGTAGGAATACACTAAGTATGTAAACATGCGATGATCAATGAACATCGTACATAATAGCTATGTGCATAGACATAGAAATAGAATAGGGACAAGTCATGCATGAATTAATGCACCTTTAAAATCATGGATGGAGGCCTCATAAAGCATTCATATCCTAGTAGACATACATATGTTGAAATAGAACCATAACCGATAATAAGAACATGTGGACTATTAAATGGAATCTCGACATTTCCTCTATACTGAGCAAAAAAAGAGTCTGTTTCACCAAGGTAGACCTGACTCTCACCCTATAGTCTCTATCCTAGCACGACGAGAATCACATGTACATAAAAACCCTACCATTTAGGCTCTATCCTAGCACAATGAGTGTCACAAGTATGTGTAAACACTCCACACTCTAGGATCAATCCTAGCACAGTGTCACACCATGAACCTATATAGATCCATTAGCTAACCTTGTAGGCACATGATCATAAATCTACGGTGGCACGTAGTTATGGGATAATAGAATCTATCAATTTCCTCTCGGTGCTAAGTCATATCTCATAGAATATATAATTATACATTACATAGATATCATCATAATTTATACTTTATGATAATCATACTTTGATAGCTTGTAAAATAGGTATCACGACCTCATCATATCATAGGAATAGTCCATCTACATAGCTTTGCATATAGTGTGGATATATTCCCAATCTTATTATCATTTCATAAAAATTAGGTTCTTAAGTCACCCTCATCATAATATCATCATCATTATAAAATCATAATTAGAATCATAGTCATAAGAACATAGCTTTAACATTGGGAAAAGGTCATATATGGGTTCATGAGCAATTGAGCAAAAATCATGCAATTTGGTGAAATTCATGTAGGAGTCATGAAATTGAAATCACATTGAATCATTTGAAAATGAACGTACATCAATTAAAAAAATCCTTGATCATCATATACTTGAAATCATTCATGAAAAAATCATTACTTTTATGTAACTGATATGAATTCACATTAGGATTGATCAATGGACATAGTCTCAATCATAATTGAAGAAATTGAGTAGAAGTAGAGAAGACCCATTTACTTTACATAATTGAAACTAGGTAGAAATTGAAAATTTAGAAGGAGCTCCATAGATGAAAGGATTCTATAGATGAAAACTCACATACCTTTTAGTAAAAACATTAGAATGTGAAGAGAAAGTAGAGAACTTGAGTTGATCTTCAATGGAGTCCTTACTTGTTGAAGTAAAAGCTTTTGAGAGTAGTTTTAAAGAGAGAATTTTTATAATGAGTGATTTGATGAATAATGGAGTTAATATAGGGGTTAAGGATAATTTATAGAGTGAGTTTTGATCATAAAAATCATCCAAATTCATTTTAGGTTGGTTGGGAATAAGTTCCAAATGATCTCACCTGAAACTGAAATTATACAGAAAATTCTATAGTGTGATGAACCAGGGGCGCGACGCGAACTTGCTCCCGCATAGGTCATTTTCGCATGAAGTTTAATTTTTTTTATTTTGACCTTGAAATGAGTTTAGGTCACTTTTGTACTGAAACGAACCCTCTCCACAATGCGGGAAGGTCGCAGATCTTTCTGGAAATGTAAAACTTTATGAAAAATTATTTTCGATACAATTGATCTAAAAAATAAAAGAGATCATTTTCACACATAATTTTGCCTCCTGATTAAGAATTCGACCTCAAATTTGTCAAAAGAATACGAATGATACGTTATGCAAGACATCTTTCATAAGGTCATTCAAAGGCATTTTGAGAGGTGTTACAATATCTTTCTCTTGGGAATATTTATCCTTGAATTGGGTCAAGATAAGCTTGAGTAGAGTAAAGTGTGGAACTAACAATCTATCATGAATGCAATAATCTAATTTTAAAATAATCCTTGGTATCATTTTCATGAGTAAGCATACATGTAATATGACATTGAGAGATTGACACTTGGGAGCTTGAAGGGATTAATCATGAGTGACTAAGTACCTTAGGCTTGAGTAGAGTAAAAGAGGTAAGGATAGATTTCATCATGTCTGCCTCCACTTCCCATGTTACACTTTTGACTAACTAATTTCTCCACAAAACCTTGATGGATGCTACTTCCTTGTTTCTCAATCTTTTAACTTGTCGGTCCAAAATCTCAATCGGAACTTCTTCATAAGTCATGTTTTCCTCAATACTCATGTCATTCAAAGGCACATCAACATTCAGATCACCAATACATTTCCTCAACATTGACACATGGAATATCGAATAGACCATAGACAACTCCATTGGCAATTTCAACTTGTAAGCCACCTTATAAATTTTCTCTGTGACCTTATAAGGTCCTACATATCCAGGATAACTTGCCCTCAAAACACATTATACCTTTCATGGGAGATATCTTAAGATAAATCCAATCATCCACATTGAATTCAAGATCTCTCTTTCTAACACTGGAATATGACTTTTAACGACTTTGGGTTATTTTCAACTTTTCTTTTATAAGTCTCACTTTCTCCATAGCTTCAAGCACCAAATTGAGACCAACTAATCTCATCTCACCAACTTCAAACCATCCTACTAAAGACCTACATCTCCGCTATTATAATGCTTCAAAAGATGTCATTTCAATACTTGAGTGATAACATTTGTTGTATGCGAACTCAATCAAAGGTAGATGGTCATTCTAATTTCCTTTGAAGTTAAGTACACATGTCCTCAACATATCTTCTATTGTTTGAATGGTTCTCTTGACTTTCCCAACCGTTTGGGAATGAAATATGGTGCTTAACTTTACTTTGGTACCAAGACCTCTTTGAAAAGACTTCTAAAAGTGTAAAGTAAATTGAGTACCAGGATTTGAAATAATAGACAAGGGTACACCATGAAGCCTTACCAACTCCTTAATGTATATCTTGGTGTAATCCTCTACACTATAAGATGTCTTAACCGGTAGAAAATGAGCTGATTTTGTAATCATATCCACAACCACCCATATAGAATCATACTGCCTTCTAGTCTTAGGCAAACCAATAATGAAATCTATGTTAACATCCTTCCATTTTCACATAGGAATATCAATGTTTTGGGCTAAGCCTTATGGCCTTTGATGCTCAATCTTCACTTGTTGGCAATTTGGGCATTTTGCCACAAACTTTGCTATATCTTTCTTCATACCATTCCACTAATTCACTCCTCTTAGATCTCTATATATTTTGATGGATCCGGGATGAATAAAATACCAGGAGTTATGGGCTTCACTCAATATCATCTTCTTTGGGCCATCAACCTTTAGAACACACAATCATCCTTGATAACAAAGTACCCCATCTCCCCCTTGTGAGAAAACCTCAACTTTATTCTCAACCACTAACTTTTTCAATTCCACCAAAGTAGGATCCATATCTTGCTTTACTTTGACCTTCTCTATCAATGACGACTCTTCTCCATTATGCACAAGAATACTATCAAATTGTGAATTGCTCAATCTTACACGCAATCAGGCGAATCAGTGTACATCCTTTACTAACTCCTTTTTTTGATTATCCACGTGAGTCACACTTATCATAGACACCCTACTAAGAGCATCTGCCATAATATTTGCCTTATTCAGATGATACACTAAACTCATATCATAGTCCTTAAGCAATTCTAGTCATTTCCTTTGCCTAAGGTCCAAGCCCCTTTGGCTAAAAATATATTGCAAGCTCTTATGATCGATAAATATATCAAACAAGCACCCCGTAAAGATAGTGACACCATATTTTTAATGCAAACACAATGGACAACAACTCAAGATCATAGGTCTGGTAGTTCCTTTTATAAACCTTCAATTACCTTGAAGCATAGACAATGGCCTTTTCATGTTGCATCAACACACAACCTAGTCCCACATGTGAAACATCACAAGAAATAGCAAGTTCATCTGAACCTTCTGGTAATGTCAAAATAGAGGTTGAAATAACAATCTTTCAATGTTTTAAAACTCTTCTCACATTCATCTGACCATTGAAATTTCACCTTTTTTTAGGTCAACTTAGTCAAGGCGATGCAATAGAGAAGAATCCTTCAACAAATCTTCTATAATATCCAACTAAACCCAAAAAGCTCCTAATATTTGAAGGAGACAATGGTCTAGGCCAATTCTTCATCACCTCTATTTATTTTGGATCAACCATGACACCATGACCGGACACAATATAGACAAAGAATGTCACTTCCCTCAATAAAAATTTACATTTACTAGATTTGGTAAATAGTTGTTTATCTCTCAAGGTTTGCAACACAATTCTCAAGTCACCCATGTGTTCTTCACCCAGAAATAAATGAATATATCATCAATGAACACCAACACAAATATATCCAGATAGGGCTTGAAAATTTCATTCATGATTCATCAAAATCATAAAGATGGAGGGAGCATCAGTAAACGCAAATGACATAACCAAGAACTAATAATGTCCATACTTTGTCCGAAAAACCATTTTAGAAATATTACTCTCTTTCACCCTCAGTTGGTGATACCTAGATCGAAGATCAATTTTGGAGAAATAACTAGCACCTTGTAATTGGTCAAATAGATCATCAATCCTTAGAGGTGGGTACTTATTTTTAATAGTCACCTTATTCAATTATCGATAATCTACACACATCTGAAGTGAACCATCCTTCTTTCTTACGAAAAATAAGGGAGCACCCCATGGGGACACACTAGGCCTATAAACCTTTTGTAAAGCAAATTCCTCAGTTGTTCTTTCAATTTCTTTAACTCCACCTGGGCCATTTGATATGGAGGTATCGAAATGGGTTGAGTGTTGGATCGAAAATTCAAAAGTATGAACTTCAGACTCCACATCCCTAACTCAGACAACATGATATATGTATCCTTTAGAAATTATTTTCCTAACCTTCATATAGGAAATGAACTTACCCTTGAACACCAAACTGGTTTCCTTCCATTCTAGAATGGGCTCATTAGGAACTTGAAATTTGACCTATGCGTTCTACAATAAATAAAAGTATATGACGCATGCAACCAATTCATACTAAGAATCATATCAAAATCGATCATGTCAAGTTCAACAAGATCACATGGAAAGACTTTATGCAACATCACAAGGGAACGACTTTATGCAATATCATAATAGAAAATTTTCTATAGATCTTCCTGGCCAAAATTGACCCACCAACCAGAGGATTGACTGAATATGGTTCTTTCAAGATTTTGGGAGACACATTAAATTTTATGGCAAGATAAGGAGTAACAAAAGACATATTTGCACCAGAATCAAGTAAAACATATGCATTAAAGTCAAAGATCCTTAAAGTAGCTGTAACCACATCAGGGGACTCCTTAACTTCTTGACTAAAATGGAGAGCATAAACTCAATTACCACGGGGTCCACCTCCTTGAACATGGGTACCTTGTTGGCTTTGCTATTTTTTATCCACATGACCTTGGGGTCGCCCTTCCTTCCTTTTATTAGCAACATCAGGTCACTCTAAAATCTTGTACCCTATCATCCCACATCCAAAATAAGCATTACTACCCCACAAGCAATCACCTCCATTGTTCCTCCCACACTTAGGACACCTAGGAGGAATAGCATCACCCTTAGAAACATAACCTTGTACTTTAAGGGTAGGCACCCTAAACCCTTGATTAACACCCTTAGATGATCCTTGGCCTTGTTGGAAATGGCCATAACCGATTTTAGCATGAGAAAAACTACCATCAAATCGAGATCTCTTAGACTCCCTTATAATCATCCTTTTGAGCTTCTCACTCTCTATTTGTTCAGCATGAGTCATAATCCGTGAAACATCCATCTCTTTAACAAGCATAGCCAACTTGCATTCCATCTTTACCAAATCAGACACACCCAAAATAAACTTATTCATACAAGCTCTAGGATCGGCTACAAGGGAAGGGGCATACTTAGACAACTTTATAAACTTGAGGGAATATTCCCTCATACTCATAGCACCTTGTTTCAAATTCATAAACTCCACCACCTTTGCTTTCCTTAACTCAAAGAGAAAGAACCGATCAAGAAAAATGACCTTTGAAGACCTCCCAATCAATAACCCTTTCTTCAACATTCCTTTTGAATTTCCATTGTGTGAATCAAACTTGAGACTCTCCCTTGAGTTGGTAAGCTGTTAACTCTGCCTTCTCCTCAGAAGATACCCTCATAATCTTCATAATTTTGTAGATCTCATAAATAAACTCTTATGGGTCCTCACCCACCTTGAAATCATGAAACTTTGGGGGATTCATTCTAGTAAAATCTCTCACCCTCGAAGTCGGGCAGGAGTCTTTGGAGAAGTAACCCTTAGGCCAACATAGTGATAGCGACCCTAAACTCTTTATTAGTCACTTGTTTGGTTTAAGAGTCTTGAGAAACTTAGGGAGCCAGAGGAGTTTGGTCCTCATTGGCATTGACTCCCCTAGGAAATGGTGCACCTCATGGAGCCATTCTCTGAAAATTTCAAAGGACAAGCATTAGAGAAAAGAGTCTTGAAGGCATGATATAGACCACAAAGAGGTGAAGATTTCCTAAACGTCTTATAGCCTTCTATTCATGGATGTGGTGCGCTTCACACCTATGAATAAGACTTTACTAGACGCGACATGTTGGACTTCCTAGGATACTTTCAAACCTTGTGCTCTAATACCAAGTTTGTCATGACCTGAATCTAGGACCTAGCCGTGACATGGAAAATGTGACACCCGAAGGCCCCCATCTAAGCCTCTTATTCATATCATAAGCATACATAAGGTAAAGAAGCAATCATAAGAGTAAGAAAGTTGAAATATAATCTCATACAAGCTAGACATAGAAGTCAACATTTCCCATTAAAGGAAATTAAATCAACATATTGTCCAAAACGTACTTTTACATCACAGATCTTGGCGGGGTCTAGAATATAGCTTTACTAGCTCACCCTCAAGATAAGAAAGTATAAAAGTCTTAGCAATATCAATATAACAATGAACATAAGAGTTTGTCCTCGAAGCATTAGAACTCACCAAATCTTCAATAGAAACACTAAAAGTTAGCCACAAAAGTAAAGAATAAAATCGTCATTTATCCCAACATGGTGATATCATATAGGCAAGAGTATGTATTAGTATGTTTGAATGTACTAAGTATGTAAGCATGCAACGCATCAATGAACATCGTACAAACAAGCAATATTCATAGACATAACAATAGATTAGGGAAAAGATATGCATTAATCAATGCACCTTTAAAATCATGGATGAAGGCATCATAAAGAATTCATATCTTAGTAGACATACATATGTGGGAATAGAACAATAACCGACAATTAAACCATGTAGACTATTACATGAAATCCTGATGTTCCCTCTACACCGAGCAAAAGAGGAATCTACTTTGTTAAGGTAGCCCAACTCTCACCCTATAGACTCTATCCTAGCATGACGAGAATCATATGTACATAAATACTCCGCCCTTTAGGCTCTATCATAGCACGGTGAGTGTCACAAGTATGTGTAAAGACTCCACCCTTTAGGCTCAATTCTAACAAGGTGTGTCAAATCATAAAGTTATATGGATCCATTAGCTAGCCTTATAAGGACATGATTATAAATCTACGGTGGCACGTAGTTATGAAATAATGAAATCTACCAATATCCTCTCGGTGCTAAGTCATATCCCACAAATTACATAATCATACATTGTATAGACATCATCATAATTTATACTTTATCAAAATCATACTTTCATAACTTGTAAAATAGGTATCACGATGTTTTCATATTATAGAAATATTCTATATACATAGCTTTGCATATAGTGTGGGTATACTCTCCATCTTAGCATCATTTCTTAACTATTAAGGTTTTAAGTCATCCTCATCATCATAGAATCATACTTTCATACTTAGAATCATAGTCATAAGATCATTCATGCATGGGTTCATGAGCAATTGAGCCAAAATCATGCAATTAGGTGAAAATCATGTAGGAGTCATGCAATTGAAATCACATTGAATCTTTTATAAAGTAACCCACATCAATTAAAAAAAGAAGCCCTACTCATCATATACTTGAAATCATTCATAGAAAAATAATCAATTTTATGTAATTGGCATGATTCCATATTAAGATTGATCAATGAACATAGTATCAACAATAATTGAAGAAATTGAGTAGAAGTAGAGAAGACCCATTTAATTTACATAATTAAAACTAGGTAGAAATTGAGAATTTAGAAGGAGTTCCATAGATGAAAGGATTCTATGGATCAACTCACATACCTTTAATAAAACTTTAGAATTTGAAGAGAAAGTAGAAAGCATGAGTTGATCTTCAATAGAGTCCTTACTTGTTGGAGATGAAAGCTTTTAAGAGTAGTTTTAGAGAGAGAATTTTTGTAATGAGTCATTTTGAAGAATAATAGGGTAAATTTAGGGCTTAAGGGCAATTTATAGAGTGATTTTTGGTCATAAAAATCATCCAAAGTCATTCTAGGTTGGTTAGAAATAAGTTCCAAACGATCTCACTTGAAATTTGAATTATACGAAAAAATATTTCATGTGATGAACTAGGGGCGCGACGCAGACTTGTTCCTGCGTAGGTCATTTTTGCGCGAAATTCAATTTTCCCTGTTTTGACCTTGGAATGAGTTTAGGTCACTTTTGTACTAAAATGAACCCTCTTCGCAATGCGGAGAGGTCGCGGATCCTTCTGAAAATGAAAAACTTTATGAAAATTATTTTTTGATACGATTGATCTAAAAATCAAAAGAGACTATGTTTCCATACAATTTTGCCTTCTAATTAAGAATCCGACCTCAGATTTATAAAAAAGAAGATGATATGTTATGCAAGACATATTTCATAAAGTCATTCGAAGGCATTTTTGAGAGGTGTTACAATCGATCCTCGAATTCATTCAGCACCTCGTACACATAAATCATATATGTTATCCCACTAAATTTGACATTTTGGACTCAATGGAATCATCAAAATTTGAACTGAAAATCTTCTTGACCCAAAATCTTATTAGTTGCAACTAAACTATCTTAAAGTCTTAAAAAGGCAAAAACACCCTTGAAACTCCAGAAAATTACCCCAAAGTTCTTCGTAGACCTAAAATTACATACTGAATTCAATGGAATTGTTGACAATCCAATCCAAGCATGAACTCAAAATGTTGATCAAAATCAAACCATGATCCAATATAAGCTAAACTTTTGACATAAAACCTTAAATCCATAAAACTACCTCAAATTCTGAAATGACGACTCTTTTAGATCAAATTTCATATTTCGAAGTTGATGGAACTGGCAGAATTTTCTTTTGAGACTCATAGCTTTGGTTGGTATGTGAAAAATTAATTTAATTCTTCAAACACTCAAAATTTCCAAATTTTCCAACTTATCAATAAAACTTCAAAACTAAGTCCATAAACTGGTCAAACATGACTCAAAATAGGTCTCTTCTAACGAGAAGAATCCCTCTATATCATGGACACTATAGCAGGATAGGTCCTGCCATAGCGCACCAAAAACATAGAGAGAGGGGAAAACCTAAAATTATCTTAATGTGTCCATTTGTGAACGTGTTATTAAATATTCTCGGCCAAGTTTTAATGAGGAAAAGTCTATTTATGAGGAATAGAAGGGTTAGGCCTGATTGTATTAAAGTTAGCAGCGAGTTAATCAATAAAGATGATATCATGTTACATACTAGTGGTGTTTTAGATTAAGTGGAGTGGTAGGAGTTTGTGGTTAAAAGATTGGGTGGTATACCTTCTTATTGAATGCTTGCTTCTAGATGCTTACCTTATATTGTATGATAGGTTTCGGGTTGACCGATGATACCTATTCATATGTGTTGTTTGTGTTTATACTAGATATACTTTTTGAGATATAGTTTAGTTGCAAGATCGGTGATGTTTCTTAATTGAAGACAAAGCTGATCTCCAAGAACTTCTACTCTTCCTTCCTTATGGTGGGGGTTGTATCATTATTGTGTTCCATATTGTATTCTTAGAAGCTTTTGTACCTGTTTAGACTAGATATCTTGGTGGTATTAGATGTACTTTCAAAAGTTTTAAATTTTTCTTAAACTCAAGATTTGGTAATAATATGATTTTTCTTTTGCTCTATCTTATGATTCTTTGTTTTTCGCATAATTTAGTTGGATAAGAATTGAGGGTTCTCCTATCTAGGTGTTAGAATAGGTGTCCGCACTACCCAATGAGTTGGGTCATGTCATATCCAAAGCTTTTCAAAATCATCTACAATAACTATTTTAAAAATGGAGTTGAAATCAGTTTATAATCCTCAATTTATCAAAAGTTCATGGAAGAATTCTCAAAATTTGAAGTTCAAAATCGAAAATTAGATGTTGAAATCATGAGATAATTGAAGGAAATCGAAGATTCTAAGTTAAAATCACTTACCCAATAGATTAATATTGAAAAAAATCACTTTAAAATTATCACACTAGAGTTTCCAAAGCTCAAAAGTAAAAAAATAAGAAAGAAACCTGAAATCAATCCCAAAAGACCCCTCTAATGCCACTTAAGCAACTCAAGGATCGCTATTACGACACCCACCAATTAAGTGGGTGCCACTTAAGCGCCCAACAGATTGCTTTAGCGGTCACCACTTAAGAGGGTATTGGCCTGCTTAAGTGAAGCCTTTCCAAGGGAGGTCATCGCTTAAGCGATCAGGCCTCTACTTAAGCGAACCTACAACACTAGAGATCAACAAAAATTTCAACCAAAACAAAATGCTCAGAATCGATCCTTGAAATTTATTTGGTACCTGGTACACATAAATCATATATGCTATCCCACTACATTTGACGTTTCAAACTCAATGGAATCATCAAAATTTAAATTGAAGGTCTCCTTGACCCAAAATCTAATTAGTCACAACTAAACTAACTTTAAATCCCTAAAAGACCAAAATGCCCTCGGAACTCCTGAAAAAACCCCAAAGGTCTTCCTATACCTAAAATCACCTGCTGAATCCAATGGAATTGTTGAAAATCCAATCCAAGCTTATGAACTCAAAATATTGATCAAAATCAAACCTTGATCCAATTTAACTTAAACTTCCAACATAAAACCTTAAATCCACAAAACCACTTCAATTTCTGGAACGATGACTCCTGTAGATCAAATTTCACATTCCAAATCTTGTGGAACTGACATAATTTTCTTCTGAAACTCATAGCTTTGATTGGTATATGAAAAATCACTTTTGAACAACTTAAGTTTTCAAAAACTCAAAACTTTAATTTCCCAACTTATTAAGATACAATAATATAGAGTATTATGAAAATAACTAAAAGTAAAAATATCAATATATACATACAAAAATGATATCAGAGCACAGTATTAATATACTAGGAATATGAAAAGACCACATAGAAATACTAAAAATTATAAACAAATTAAAAAAGAATTAAAACGACTCTATAAAATATACAAAGAACTAAATAAAACTAAGACAGATATGTACCGATTAGATAAAATAATCTCAGAAATATCACTACTAGAATATAAATACATACAAAAATGAAGATACAATAATATAGAGTATTATGAAAATAACTAAAAGTAAAAATATCAATATATACATACAAAAATGGTATCAGAGCACAGTATTAATATACTAGGAATATGAAAAGACCACATAGAAATACTAAAAATTATAAAC
>JBCEWC010006955.1:0-22169 GCA_038996855.1 Solanum aculeatissimum | reverse complement strand
AATGAATGAAATATCATATTTTAAATTCAAATTTAATTATACGAATAAAAGTGTAAAAATAATCAAACATATTTAATGGGCCCGGACATCGCCCGGGCAGGCTTTACTAGTATCTCAATAAAGGTATGTTGTTTTGTGCAGATTCAGATCCATATATTAGTGAAGTAAATAATAATTATTAAATGACTTAATTTTTAAAAATATAAATTGCTAATAAAGTAATATTTTAAGAATAGCATCAAGTTAGGACGAAATAAAATGGAAGCTAAGGAACAATATTGGTGATGTAGACAAGTTATTTTATATTCATAAATTGCTACTGGGACAAGAAAAGATTAAATATATAAAATAAACTACTCCACTCTTGCATTACGAGATCTCTTTATAGGACAATTATCTCACACCAATACTAAATGCTTTTACACATACATTAATTAAGAATATCATTTTGTTGACCTTTGGTTTGAAATGAACGTACTTTCTAAAGCATTGGGCGTCACCACACCACAAGGAAAGTCTTAAAGAAGCAAAAATATATGAAGTATTGAATACTCTTCAAAATTTATTTTATAATCAAAATTAATTCAACACGCAATATCAGTACGAATATAATTGTGTGACGTTAAGCAAAGCATCTTTAGGTAAGTAAACTAAGCTAATAATTGTTAGGTGTATTATACTAATCTTGAAGGGATTAGTAGCTAATCATAGGGAAACATAGACAGAAAAGTGGATAAGTTTTCTCATTGGTACTAAGTTTGTTGAGAAAACAAGCAAAATAGCACATTGTTTTGTTGTCATGTTCAACTTTCACTCATTCTAAGCGGATGTACTCCATAGTTAATTCTGACTTCTCAAGAGTGATCAAGTTGGACCGTATAGACTTTGACTAACATTTTAAAATGTGTTTTTTCATCATATTAATATGAGAAAGATTGCAACTTACACTATAGTATCATATAGTTTTCAAAAATTTAAAATTTACATCTAAATTATTATCGAGTTAAGTTAGTTAATTCAATTTAGCATAAAAAATTAATCAAATTGACTCATAAAACGAAATGTGATAAAGTAAAAATGAATGGTAGATGTATGTATTTAAACTATTGGATATTAATCGAATAGGTCTTGTCCTTCGCAATTCAGCTGATGAGAAGCATTTGTCCTACAAATTTGTTTATATGATTTAGTTTTTTTTTTTAAAGCCATTTTGTGGGGTGCATTAGTTAAATTGTGACATTGGCATTCTGTTCCTTTTTTTAGAAGTTGTTCAAATGAGAAAATACTCTTACGAGTATTGTTAGACACAAATCTAATATTTGTTCGTATATAATATTTATTTGACCTCAATCAAAATAATAGAATTTTATCTGACATTTAAATTACTTTCAACAGTTTAATCCATGATTTAAAACTTTCATTTCACACAATTAGAAAAATCTTTTAAGTCATGATCTGACATTTTGTCATATCTGGTCCTCCCCTTGATATCATCTTACGATGAAATACAGACCAACTAGGCTAATACCTAATTAAGTAAATAATAAAATCTAATATATATTTTTTCATATAAGATTTTATGTTTGCTCAAATGAAATATTATGAAATGGTCTTAAAGGTTCAATAATCTGAGAGAAAAAAAGAGTTATTTTCTAATTTTATAGGATATATATATCCGTATAGCGTTTGAAGAGATGTTATGTATACGATAAATCTCAATTGTATTTCATGGAGGAGTTCTTCCTCAATATATACAGATGCTAGAAAAAGGTGTGATTGACTACAAACTCTCTAGGAAATAAAATATAAGCATGAAATTCAATAGAATACAACTATTACAACTCTGTTATAATGTCCTAACATGCCCCTGCAAGCTTGGAAAGATGAAATCAGCGAGAAGGCTTTTGGTGAAAATGTTTGTTAACTGATATAATGAACTTCTAAGTCTTTTTCTCACAAACAAAATGAAAGTCCAATTCAATATATTTAGTCCGCACATGAAAAATAGGATTGTCGATGAGGTATATAGCAGACAAATTATCATACCATAGCGCAACAAGTGTTTCATGGTAGTGAAATGAGACTCCATAGGTTTATTCATAAATTGGCATAATTTGTTGATAGTATACGACACATCTGGACGCGTGATGGTTATATATTGAAGAGCTCCTATCAAGCTGCGATACAATGATGGGTCAGAATGAACTCCCATGTTGAGACAATTGAAGTCCCGTGACCATAGGTGTGGCATTTGGCTTTGCACCATCTATATTGGCACGAGCAAGGAGATCTCTAATGTATTTGGACTGAGTAAGGATCAATCCAGTGGTCTGATAATGTACCTCAACACCAAGAAAGTAGTGTAGCTTACCAAGATCTTTTAGAGCAAAGGCATTAGACAATTGAAGAATAAGACTGGCAATGAACTCACTAGAGCTTCATGTAACAATAATATTGTCTACATAGACCAAGATAAGAGTAACATGGCCTTCACAATTGCGAATAAATAGAGACGTATTAGATTTAGAGGGCATAAAATTGAGTTCAAGCAATTTCGAGCTAAGCTTCTCAAACCATGCTCGAGGTGCTTGTTTAAGGCCATAAAGGGCTTTGTGAAGCTTACAAACATGGTTTGAATATTTTGAATCAGTAAAACCAGAGGGTTGAGACATGTATACCTCTTCATGTAGTTGCTCCTGCAAAAATGCATTTTTGGCACCAAGTTGCCATATTGACCAACCTTTTGACAGAGCTAGAGATGGAACCACAGGGATAGTTGTTTGCTTCACCATTGAACTAAATGTCTCATGGTAGTCCACTCCAACCTCTTGGCTAAATCCTTTTGCCACTAAATGAGCCTTTCTCTCTCAATGGATCAATTGGGATTGAGCTTCAACTTAAAAATTCATTTGCATTCAACAATATTTTTGGCTTCAAAGGATAGGACAAGGACCAAGTACCATTTTGTAGAAGGGCATTGTACTTTTCTTGCATAGCTTCTCTATTTTTGGTCTTTGTTGGTTTGGGTAAAACATGTAAGTTCAGATGGCAAGGTAGATGGAGGCAAAGGGTATTTTATGGCAATGTGAGATTATGGAATTTGAGGATTTGTCCTTACGCTTCGTTACCATATGATGAGGTACAAGGGTTGTTGTTCGAGCAGCCATTGGTAATGATAGGTGTATCAATAGCTATTGGAAGATCAACGATAAGGGTAACAAGATGAACGGAAGATAGAGACAAATCAAAGAGGGCCAAATGACATACTAGTGAGTTATATGATGGACTTGACAATGAAGAAGCTGACGAGATTGACAATGGAGTTGGCGAGGTAGCAACTATAATTGAATGATCACTGGCAGCAGTAGGTTGGGAAGAAGAATTACTAGAAGCAATGAGTGCTAAAGATGTCATAACAATAGAGTCGGAGGTTGGTACTCTATATGGAGTCGAAGATGAACTAGCAAAGGAAAACTATAAATCATCAAAAATCACATGATGAGAGATATAAATTTGGCCATTAGGGGCATACAAACGTTGATAGCCCTTAAGATGTCTACTATACATTAAGAAAGTACACTTTATGAGTGAAAGGCTAGTTTGTGAGAGTTATAAGGACGAAGGAGTGGGAAGCTCATGCAAAAACTTTCATGAAATAATAATTAGGAACAGTGGCGGACTGAAGATGGGACTCAAACTCGGGTCCTTTAAGTAATGATTGCACACCCTTATCCAGTGGACTACCTTTCCTTACCCTGTCAAGGTTGTTCAAAAATTGATATATTAACAAAAATATCAATATTCAATATATATACTCGCAAAACTTTTTCGACGAAAGTTGTTCATTTGACCACCCTTCGTAAGCCGTAGCTCCGCCCCTGATCAGGAACCTTTTTGAACAACTTCTCATAAGCTGAAACATTATTGAGTGAGGTGATGGGATACAATTTATAGTGTTTATTGATACATCCAAATTTACACTTCAAATGAAGAGTAAAACGGTCGTTGATCAAATATAGACCTTAACAAGAGTTGGGGTCGATCCCATAGGAAATGCATGAGAATATATCTATTAACACTTGATTTTAGATGTAATATCTAATTCCTGGAAACAAATATGCATAACATAAATGGGGGTTTAAGTCGGGTAAACGGTTGAAGTTAAATGAAAGACTAAAAGGATTTCAACGAAGCTTGATTTCAAATAATTTACTAACTGCTAGGGTTGTGTTCCCATGCCACGCAAGTCGATAGCCAAACTCGAAGCTAAATTCATTCATGATTATGCATATAGGATCAAACAAAAATCGGTAGCATCTAATTCACCTCTCAGTCCTTCTTAGATGCATCTCATTCCTCACCTCTCGGTCTCGGAATGTGGGTTGCTAACCTTTGCTAGGGATCCCAGAATACTCTCACCTTTCGATCTCAAATACTTAGACTAGGTTATCAACCTTGAATTTCTATGTACACTCTTTGTCTAATCACTACTCCCCTCTCGAGCAAGTAACAAATACAGGGATGCCCTCAATGCATTGATTCATCAAAGAATGACTTTATTGTGAAGTGCAATGCAATGTATGCAATAATCAATCCTAAAATTTAACACAAGTTTGTTTATCTTAAGGAATTGCCATGGTTTCCACAACCCTAGTTGTGGGTTTAGCATAGCATGTTTAATGTAGATGTCCCACAATAAGAGAAAGAATTAATGATGAAGAACTTACTATTTATTACATAAAGAATCCACAGATTGCAATCTTCAGAGATGATTAAAAATCTAAGAGTTCAATGTAATTAAGCGTAAAATAGTGTTCTCCCTTCGTGTTCTTCGTCCAACAGTAAAAAATTAAAGACAAAATAAAATAAAAAGAGTATTTATATACATGGAAAATCTAATCCAACTTAAAATTGGAAAATCTGCATCGGTCAAGGCTACGGACGTCGACACGGCTCGTGGGGCTTCACACGGACTGTGAACACGGACCTGACTTCAATCTTACCTCCACTCTTCACGACAGGGCCTCACGATTTGTGTAGGGGTTTACGACCCGTGTGAGCGGCTCGTTGTCTTGCCTTGGAGCTTTTCTTCGCTGCATCGCATTTCCTTGGTGCCACGAACCCTTTCACGACCCATGTTGAGGCACACGGTCCATGGAGGGTCCCGTTGACTTTCCCTTGCGTGTTTCCTCTAATTTTCGACGGTAGTTGCCCCAATTCATGTCAGCTCCACGGTCGTGTACACAACCCATCTAAGCTCTCACGGTTCGTGAGAAGTACCATGGGAATTGCCTTTGCTTCCCTTGTTCTTGTTATTGCTGACGCCAGACATGCCAAGTGTGAGGCCACAACAAGCCTCATGGCCCGTTCAGTGCTACACGGCCCATGAAGGCACCCGTGGTACTTCACTTAACTCTTTCTTTCCCCCAAGGCCTCCAATTTGAGCTCACGCCGCTTCCCATGATTCATATGGTGCTACACCGACCGTGGTGGCTTTCGTATACCTGTACTCGTGCTCTTTTTTCAGCTCTTTGCTTGCATTAAGCCCAACTTTCCATGCCATTTTCATTTTAATGCAAAATAACCTATAACAAAATATCAAACCCACAAAATTACTTGAGAACTCACAAAAATCCTACGTCAGGAACGTTGTAAGGGTCTTATTTTCATGACTTATCATATACTATTGTAGCAAATGCATAATCCTAAAAGGTGAGAAAGGGAGCCATGTGCATGAAGTGTTAAACCCATTTCAACAATACGATGATATTTTCTCTTGGTAGTATAATTTTGTTCATAAGTATGGGGACAATATAGTTGATGAAGAATCCCCTCGTGAGTAAGAAAAGTAGATAATTTCCTATATTTGCCACCCCAATCAGATTGTACCACTTTAATATGACGATCAAAGAACTTCTTGACTTGAGTTTTAAAGCGTAAAAAAAATGGTGTAAACCTCATTTTTTAAACTAATAGAAAATAACCATACAAATTTACTAAAATCATCAATGAAGGAGACATAATAAAGAAACTTATTTATAACAACTTGAAAACTTATAAGTTAAGATCTGAACTTCTCTCTGATGCATATGGGATCATACAGAGTGGTTCTAACCTTAAATATAGGTATTAAATCCTATTCTATAGTGGAACAATAGATTTTATATGAATAAAGATCACAAAGTTCCTTTAACACAAAATTGAGTTGAAATCTTCCTTAACAATTGAGTTTCAATATGAAATTCTATGAAATTGAGTGATCCAATAACTTCAAGGTTGTGAATGTATTTTAAGGTAATTTACTAAATATTTGAAGAGTGTTGGATGTGGTTTGATGTCACCCAAGCTACACTTCCTTTTTGAAGGTTAAGTCGGTCGCTTTCAAGTAATATAACCTAACCAAGATTAGGGTCGAACTCACAAGGAATATGATATACTTTAGGATAATTCAAAGCAATTCGAGGCGATTAACCTATGGATCTCCTGAAAGGGGGGGTTATGATTTTGCAGAAATGTAAATCTATGCTAGTGCAAGTGTTGTAAAATCAGTAGAAGAAGTGGCCAGGGCATTATGTTCCCCATGATTCCCTAACTCGGTTTTACCAGATAATCACAATCTTTTCTAGTGTTTAGCATGCAGAACGGTAAGTTAAGTTTATCAAACCCTTTGATCTAGGTGAGAGGTAAATATCACTATGTGATTTGATCCATCTTCACACTGTGACATTACTAACCCCTTACCTATTGTTCCAGTACAACCTCCCCTTGATCTAGCTTGGTTGATTAGATGAAAAAATATCAATCGAATCCTGTTAATTATTCTATTTTTCTATTCATTACTACCTTGATCAAGTTAGTAACACTAGGCGAGTTCTAACATTGGCCATCGTTAAATATTAATTAAAATGAAGAGAAATAATCAATACATGCATGCACACCTTCCAAGACTTATGGATTATCCGATTTTACCTTATTAGTTCTTCATGGTTCCCCTAACCCTAGTTGTAAATTTAGCTAAGCATAATCAAGTTAGATGAATTAATCATGTTAAAGAATAGCATAATCAATCACTTATGATGATAAAGTTAAAAATCAAGAAATCTCAATCTTCAAGAAATCACAATGCTATGAAATTAATATAAAAATCACACAAAGAGAGTTTCTCAAGTCTTTTTTTTGTCATTCTCCCTCTCTTCTTACACAAAAGAAATCTAAAAACCTATTTATATTAAGTAAAAACCAAATCCAAAATGAAATAAGAAAATTGAGTCAACAAACTTCACAGGCATGTTTATGGGTCGTATAGAATTCCACGGCCCGTGTTGGGATTTCATAGACTTTAACTTTGAAAACTAGCCACTGCTTCCATGAAACCTTCCTACGGCTCGTATTTAGACTTACGACCCGTATAGGAATTTATCTGAGCCATTGTCTGAAACTGTTCATCTCTGATCCTCAAGGCACAAAACCATTCCACGACCAGTGTAGACTTCTATGACTCATCTGTCCCGTCGTGGACTGAACAACTGAAATAGGTCCTTCATTAGATTTTGCCACGAAATCACTCTACGGGTCGTGGATGTCTGCACGGCCCATAGAGTGCCTCGTATTCTCCCAAAAATATACTACAATTCTGCATACTTCATCCCAAAACCAAGTCAACTCTGTAATCCTGTAAAATAAACATAAAAACACATCAAATCCATAAATATCGCTTTGAGAACACAAAAAATCCTAAGTTTTAAGCATCAAAAGTGTTGTATTTCAACAATGCATCAACACCCTCAATTTAAAATTGTTATTTCTCCTAGTGCGACAGATTCAATCTACATAAGCAGTATAGTAACACACAAACCTCAGTCAACTGGCATACATTATCACAAAATCAAGCTCAGACACCCACACCATCACATCAGTGTATATTAGATAGTCATCTAACAAACCAATGCAGATCAATATATATGACAGTGCAACTATGACAAGCAAGGTAACTACAAATAAGCAACAATCACTGAACCAACCTAGAATCAATAGTATAATCCAAGTGCTCTCACACAAAAAAGTCCCATATCCCACTAATAATAGTATTTTTAGATTCAACGCTTGGGACTACACAAAAATCACTCACTCTCCCAATAGATATTCAAACACTGTGCTCAATATCATAAATTTTCCTCTATACTCATGACTATGACCTTCAACTACTTGGGTTAGGATCACCATAGGACTTTCTTGACGTGTGACATAGGTTCAGGGGGCTTTGGTATGATGTTTTGGGAACATAAGGACTAAAGACCCTCCCTAATACTGCGTTTCTACACTTTTGCCCTACCAACACTGATATTTCTTGCTCTTTCTTTCTTCTCCTATTTCAAGCTTTTCTAGGTGCCTTATTCTAGTTCTTAGCTCATTGCCTTTTATTTTTCAAATTCTTTTTGTTCTTTTAGCTCATTATTAAGGCATCTTTTCATCTTTTTTGGCACCCATAGAATATTTTCCCCTTATTTCATGTATCACTAACTTCCACCCTATGCATTTTGACCTCCCTTATACTAGCCACCCTCAACTTAGGCTTTTGGCCTGAGTTGAGGTGCACAATATCAAACTTACGAACAACGGCCACTTTTGGTAGCCACCCTCAACTTAGCATTTTTGCCTCAGTCAAGGTACACCACGACCAATAATTTCAGGATTTCACAATCAACAAGGCATGGTTACTTAGGTGTCTACAAAGAAAAAGATACATGCATGGCTCAAATATTTGGATCAAAGGATACATCAAGCATTTGGTTGGTTATTTAGGCTAAGTGGAAAAATATGAACAATGGCCTAAGATCATTTCCTAACCAACTAATCTACAATCCAAGTCAGAGTAATAGGACAAGCTCTGAATTAAAACACAGTAAGAGAATCATACAAATAAGCTCACACACATGGCACTAATTACACTATCAACTCAGACTCTCAGATCATATTTTTTTTATCAATGTTACACCTTACTTATCAGAACAAACATTGCCAATTAATCAAGATCACATGGATATCAGGACTATCTCAAAAGAAATAATTTAAAATTTTTGGTAGGTATCATTTTTTCAACAAAAATAAATATATGCCATTGACTTAAGTACAATATGATACTAATACTACCTATATATCCTAAAATATGTCGGTTCAACAGAAAGTAAATATCCTTAAGGAAAGAACACAAGCAAGAAAACTCCTCGAACTCAAAAATTGGGATAGTAAGAGGCCATAGCTACTCAAACTTCACTGAGGCCTATAACTACCCACACCCTATCGAAAAAGATATGCATTGTCCTCAATGCACAAAATATAATAGAATTAAAGCATCAGGGTTAAAAAAACATACATGGGTGTCTAAGCATCAGTGTGCTTAGGTTGCCTCCCAAGTAGCACCTAATTTATTGTCATGACATGACATAGACCCCTTTGTTACTAAGGCTTCACCAAGTGTCTATGCTTCTAATGTCCTTACTTTCTCAGCATTGCCAAAATACTATTTGACCCTTTGGCCATTGACTTTAAATCTCGTTCCATTCTTCTTTTCCAACTCAACAACCCCATGGTTGAAAACACGTGCTACCTTGAATGGACCCAACCATCTAGAATTGAGTCTTCTAGGGAACAACTTCAGCCTGGAGTTGTATAGCAGAACCAACTCTCTTAGTGCAAACTGGCAATGCTCAATGTGACGATCATGCTGCAGCTTCATTCCTTGATTGTACAGGGCTGAGCTCTTATATGCCTTCAAATGAAACTCATTAAGTTTGTTGAGTTGGTTCAACCTTGAGTTTGTAGCATCCTTCTAATCTAGGTTCAACTTCTTAAGCGCCTACATCGCCTTATGCTCGAGCTTGATACGTAAGCGACATGCCTTACCAAAAACTAGTTGGTATGGTGACATCCCTATGGGGGTCTTGAATGTTGTTTGGTATGCCTATAATGCATCATTAAGCTTCCATGACTAGTCTGTCCGGTTTGCATTCACAGTTTTAGATAATATCTGTTTAATCTCCCTATTAGAGACCTCCACCTGTCCACTTGTCTGGGGGTGGTAAGGTGTTACCACTTTATGATTCACTCAATATTTCTCCAAAAGTTCTCTAAACAACCAATTGCAGAAATGGGAACCTCCATCCCTGATAATCACCCGAGGAGTGCCAAACCGAGAGAAAATGTTCTTCTTGAGGAATGTGGTGACACTTTTTCCTTCATTGTTAAGAAGCACAAGTGTTTCCACCCATTTAGAGACATAGTCAACAACAACTAATATATATTTGTTCCCATGAGAACTGATGAATGGCCTCATAAAGTCTATCCCCCAGACATCAAATAACTCAATTACCATAACAGGGTTTAGTGAGAGCTCATGCTTCCGATTAACACCTCCTTCTCTCTAGCACTTATCACATGCCTTGGCATAGTCATGGGCATCTTCGTGGATGGTTGGCCAATAATAGCCACACTGCAAGATCTTATGTGTTGTCCTGATTCTACTTTGATGCCCTCCTACTAAGGATGAGTGGCATGCCTCTAGAATACTCATCATCTCTATCTCAGGAGCACATCGATGAATAATCTCATCTGCACATACACAGAACAAATATAGGTCATCTCCAAACAACTTCCTCACATTGGACATAAACTTGCGGTACTGATGAGTAGTCAAGTCTAGTGGTACAATATCACTGACCAAATAGTTTGCATAGTCTGCAAACCATGGTATCAAGTCCTGGGATGTTGCCAGTATTCTCTTTTTAGGGAATGAATCATCAATCTCCACCCCAAGATCAAACTTTGCCATGGTATCATCCTATAATATGGACAGGTGGTCTGCAACTAGATTTTCTATCCCTTTTCTGTCGATCACTCAAAGTCAAACTCTTGAAAAAGGAGTACCTATCGAATCAACCACGGTTTTTCATCCTTATTCATCATTAAATACCACAACGCTGAATGGTTAGTATGTATAATGAATTTGCTCCCTAAAAAATAAGACCTGAATTTCTCAAACGCAAAGACCACTACAAGTAACTCCTGCTCCGTGACAGTGTAGTTTTTCTGTGCTGCATTTAGGGATTTGCTGGCATAATATATGGGATGTAAGATCTTCTCTCTGTGCTATCCCAACACCATATAAAATGCAACCCCACTTGCATCACATATGATCTCGAAGGGCTTTGACCAGTCTGGAGCAATAATAATAGGAGTTGATATCAACTTCTGCTTTAATCCTTCGAACGCTCTCAGGCACACATCATCAAACACAAACTTAGTTTCCTTCTCAAGTAGTTTGCACAGAGTGTGTGCAATCTTTGAGAAGTCAATTATGAATCGCTGATAGCATCCTGCATAGCCTAGAAAGTTTCTCACACCTTTGATAGAGATGGATGGAAGAAGCTTTTCAATCACCTTCACTTTAGCTCTGTCCACTTCAATAACTTTGCTAGAGATCCTATGCCCCAACATAATGCCTTCCTTCACCATGAAGTGACATTTTTCCCAATTTAGAACCAGATGACATTCTTCATATCTCTGAAGCACTACATACAAATGCTTCAAGCAATCTTCAAATGAGTCGCCAACTACACTGAAGTCATCTATGAATATCTCAATCATGTTTTCCACCATGTCTGAGAAGATGGACATCATGTACCTCTGGAATGTTGTTGGCGCATTGCAAAGCCCAAATGACATCCTTTTAAATGCAAAGATGCTATAGGGATATGTGAATGTTGTCTTCTCTTGGTCATCTAAAGCAATGGAGATATGATTTTAGCCCGAGTAACCATCACAAAAGTAGTAACAACCGTTTCCTGCCAAACAATCTAGCTTCTAATCCATGAATGGCATAGGAAAGTGGTTCTTGTCCCTCGAGGCATTGAGCTTCCTATAGTCCATACACACCCTTCATCAAGTGACTGGTCATACAGGGATTAATTCTTTGCTCGCATTTGGGACCACGGTGATACCTCCCTTCTTTGGAACACACTGGATCGGCTTACCTATTCACTATCAGTAATTGGATATATTACACCTGCATCCAACCACTTGATGATTTATTTGCACATAACCTCTTGCAAGGGTGGGTTGAGGAACCTTTGGTGTTCAACACTCGGCTTATAGCCTTTGACCAGTTGAATTTTATGAGTGTATACCCCCAGTGGGATGTCAATGATATCAGAGATTGTCCATCCGATAGCTTTTTTGAATTGTTTGAGCACCATAATTAATGCATTCACCTGTTCACCCGCCAGGTCTACAACAACAATGATAGGTAATGCGTTATTAGCACCCAAAAATACATATCTCAGATAGGCTGGAAGAACCTTTATTTCTAACACTGGTGGCTCTTCGATGGATGATTTTATGGGTGGCGACTCCCAATTATTTAAGTCCAGTTCAAGCTTAGTTTGATGTTTAGGGAAACCGGACACTCCTAGGGCTTTTATTGTCTCCTCATAGTCCAGGATGTCTTCACTTTCAAAATTCATTAGTACTACCTCCAGAGTGTCAACACCCAATCTTTCTTCAATTGGCACTTCTGGTTTCTCTTCAATTTTAGCATGGTTTGGACCATCCTTCTTAGAGTCGTTTGTTGCTCAAGGTCAAACAAAGTCAAGGGATTGTCTTGACTTTGAGTATTGTGTAGACGCTACACCCGCACGTTGAAACAAAACAAAAATAACAAAAAATATAACATGAGGGAAATAAGGATTAACTCCTAAACTACTTGAATTAAACAAGTCTAGCCGTATTCCCCGACAACGGTGCCAAAATACTTGATGTCTCCCAAGCTACACCTCCTTTTTGAAGGTTAAAGCGGTCGTTGTCAAGTAATATAACCTAAACAAGGTTAGGGTCGAACCCACAGAGAATATGGTAGACTTTAGGATAATTCAAAACAATTTGAGGCGATTAACCTACTGATCTCCCTAACTCGGTATTATCAGATAATCACAATCTTTTCTAGTGTTTAGCATGCACAACGGTAAGTTAAGTTTACCAAACTCTTTGATCCAAGTGGGAGATAAATATCACTATGTGATTTGATCCATCTTTGCAGTGCGACATTACTAACCCTTATCTATTGTTCCAGTACAACCTTCCCTTGATCCAGTTTGGTTGATTAGACGATAAAATATCAATTGAATCTTGTTAAGTATTCTCTTTTCCTATTCATTACTACGTTGATCCAATCAGTAACACTAGGTGAGTTCTAATGTTTTCCACCATTAAAAAGAAATTAAAATGAAGAGACATAATCAATACATGCATGCACACCTTCCAAGACTTACGGATTATTTGGTTTTACCTTATTAGATCTTCATGGTTCCCACAATCCTAGTTGTGGATTTAACTAAGCATAGTTAGGGTAGATGAATTAATTATGTTAAAGAATAACATAATCAATCACTTACGATGATAAAGTTAAAGAGCAAGAAATTTTAATCTTCAAGAAATCACAATGCTATGGAATTAATGTAAAAATCATACAAAGAGAGTTTCACATGTCATTTTTTGTCGTTCTCCCTCTCTCTTTACATAAAAGAAACCTTAAAACCTATTTATATTAAGTAAAAATCAAATTCAAAATGAAATAGGAAAACTGAGTCGGCAGACTTCACAGACATGTTTACGGGCCGTATAGCCTTCCATGGCCTGTGTCGGGGTTTTGTAGACTTCAACTTTGGAAACTAGTCACCACTTCCACGATACCTTCCTACAGGCTATATTCATACTTACGACCCATATAGAAATTCGTTTGAGCCATTGCCTAAAATTGTTCATCTCTGATCCTCAAGGTACAAAACCATTCCACGACCCGTGTAGACTTCTACGACTCGTTTGTCTTGTAGTGGACTGAACATCTGAAATATGTTCTTCATTGGATTTTGCCATGAAACCACTCTATGGCTCTTGTAAGTCTCCACGGCCCGTAGAGTGCCTCGTATTCTCCCAAAATACTACAATTATGTAGACTTCATCCCAAAACCAAGCCAACTCTGTAATCATGTAAAATAAACATAAAAACACATCAAACCCATATATATCTCTTTGAAAACACACAAAATCCTAAGTTTTAAGCATCAAAAGTTTTATTTCGACAGCACAAGAAGGTTATAAGGGACACCCAAGGCCAAGTCAAGTTCAAAAGTTTTCCATCGGCTGTGTCTCGATATGAGTTCATAGAAGGATCAACTTCAGATGGTCATATCTTTCATCACATAATGATTTAGGTGAACCATAATATATCAAATTAAATATATTTAAATTAATTAGCTTTCTAAATCATCTAATTTCTTCTTAATCAGAGTTCAGAGTAAGAAGTTATGACCATTTTACTGAAATATGTTTATATTGTCAAATTCGGCGATCAATCGAATTTGACCGCCAAAATGTTCCAGAAAAGTTAAGAAACTGTAAAAAAAAAAAGGAGACCAGGGGTTCCCATTCGTCGTACCGCATTGCCGTTTTGTCCACCGAAACTCATCAAGATGTCATTTTTCAATTTTGATGATTATTTGACTTTTTCAAAAGGTTATTTTTTACTTTTTACCCCTAATCAACTTCCCTAAGCATACCAGATTGCCAATAACCTTTCATTAATGCATAAATCTCTGAAAATATTAAAATTATGTATTCAAATTTCTCCCAAAGAAGAAGCTAGAGTTCTTTATCTTTAAATACAAACCAAAGGTTTCTTCAAGAAATTTTTTTCTTTTAAGTATGTAAGGCTAAACTAAAGCATTGGATTGTTCTTTCATGTGCCCCTATTGATAGTAATAGAAAAATTATGAAAGTATTGAGTCTCCATGCATCTTTTCTTTGAAGGTTTTCTTATATTCTATATATTTTTACATGCTTGATAATCATCATGACTTGATTTGCTGAACAAATATTTTTACATAAGTTGTTTCATAAGCTCTGGATATTATTTAATAAGAGATAAGACGAATGAACCTAAAAATTGAGTTTAGAGCCTTAACAATATGGTTGTGATTGTGAAAGTGATGTGAACATGATGATAATGTTGATAGAACTGGATGGTCCTATGAGTCTTCATAAATTGAACTCAAACAATTTGTCTAAATTGATAGTCCTCTTAACGATTGTCTAAACCCCTCTTAAAAGATGTGATTGGAACATTTGGTTGGATGGTTGATAAGTCGAAAGGCTCGATTGTGATAGAATAGATGAATTGATAAGAGTACCTATGAGACTCATCAATTATATTGATTGTTTATGAGCATTAGGTCTTGAGAGGAGTATCAAAGCACTGAATTGAGTAAGAGTAAGTCTAACTCGAACTTAACAATTACGTGACCAACGTAGGAGAGGATTGAAACTATTAAGTCAGAATTTTCTCTTTATAGGTCCTTGAAACAGTAGAGGACTTGATTAATTGGATCCATGATGGGTCAATTTGTTCTTTACCCTAGTAAAGTATTGAATGGTTGTGGCAACATGAACGAGATTGTTGTACGATCGCTTGCTTATAAGTGATTGTTGTCAAATAAGTGAAACTCCTAATAGGACATGATAGTACTTTAATTGGATTAGATTGGATGTGAATAATCTCTGTCTAAATTGTATTTTTACTTGACTTATGACATTTTGATTGAGTTCCTTATCTTGTTGAGTTGAGTATCTATGATTGTGTTTTTTTCCGTTCCAACTATTTTACATACTCGTACATTCCATGTACTGACGTTCATTTGGGCCTGCATCATTTATGATGCAAAGACAGGTACTAGAGATTATCAATAGGCATTCCGTTAAAGATCTACTTTAGATATCAACTGATTGGTGAGTCCTCCCTACTTTTGGAGGAGGCTCATTATTTATTTCATCTAGCTTCTAGAGTCAAGTTCTAGATTTGCTTTTATTCTGTTTAATGTAGCCATAGACCTGTCATTGACACCACTTAGTTAGATGGATAGAGGATTCATTGAGTAGATTATCGAGTTGTGATTTGATATTATTTTTGGCTAGTTTTTTCATACTAGTCTTACTCAGTTGATAGATAGATTGGTTGATCTTTGACCTTTGATTATCGATTTGGTTCTTTCTTCCTATTAAGTTACTCTTGATTGTTGATGTCTTTCGCTGTTTGATTATGATTGAATGAATGTAATGAGACCAAGTGGTTCGCTTGGGGACTAGAAATAGTTCTTGAGTGTTGGCCACATAAAGGATACCCATGGGGGCGTGACATTATTACTAACCAATTGCAGAGCCGAACCTTATACATTAGTATGGATAAATTCAAGTTGATAAGTATAACTAGAGCTAGAAATAAAAAATAACAATTTGTGACTTGTATCATATTGGCAATATGAAAAATATTAGATCAAGAACTTGATGTTACTGCTAAAGAAACACTCCTAATAATATTGTTGATTGATCGTAGAGACAACTGACTTAAATGATTGTGTGCCATAAATCAAAATATGACTTGGACACATGAAAAGTTTGTGATTTATTTGAGGGAGTGGGTTGAGTGATTAACCAGGAAGCAAGGAAGTGATAAAGGTCATGCTCAAGAGTCTTGTCCAGTAGTACTTTCTCCGTTGCCAGATCCTTCACAAGACAAAAATGAGTGTGAAACTCAAATAAATTATTATTATCAGAAGTAAATTTTTCCACGCAAAGTAAATTTTTGATAATTTCAGGCACCAATAATATATAAGATAGATATAAAAGTTTGAATGACCAAAAAGAGAAATTTTCATACCAATGCCATTACCAATATGAATTTGATCGCTTCCTAGATACTCTCTTTTTATCGATGTTCTGCATATTATTAGTTAAATACTTAGTAGCTCCAGAATTTGAGTACCAATTCAAGTCTCTGATAATAGAAGGTTGTGCAATGAGATCGAGCAGTCATGTGCGACTTGGATGGAGCTTGATAGGCATGATCCAAATAATGGTAGAAATTTACGACTGAGTGCCCAAACTTATTGCCAACTTGAAATTAATTTTGTTAGGACGAGTTAGTGTTGCGACCCCAACTTCCTCCTCGTCCTCTTCCATATTTGTCACCATAGGCCTAATTGTTATTGAAACTAGTAGACCTGTATTATCATTCTTAGGATTGTTGGATTGTCTAGTAGATAAGTTAGCTTGGCCTAATCCTTGTTTAAAACTTGTCATCCATTTCAATCATCACTCATGACTTAGAAGCAAGCCATGAAGATCAAATAATGAAATTAATTCTGCCCTAGTAATGATTGAGATAACCACAATATCATACTCTTGTTTAAGTCCTCCAAGAATATATAAGACAAGATCATCATCAGTGATGGGGTGTGTCCCATGCAACTGCGAGATTATCGGTACAAGTCTTCATCTTTTGAAGGTATTTGACCATCGATGAGTTGCCTTTCTTCGTGGTTTGTAACTATAGCGATAGTTGCATTTTCCTAGCCTTGAATTGCGACACAAACATTGTCGCAAGAGATTGCCAGACAGTTGAGATGTCGTACAACTGACTACTTAGGGTAAAATCCCTATGTTAAGGTGGGGAGAACCCAACTCAATAAAAGTTGATTTTGTTTGATCCATAAATTGTACGCTGAATTGATAACCACACTAGTTTAGAATGCTTCAGAAAACCTATTTGGAATTACCTTTGGAGAGTTCTTGCACGTACCATCCATATATCCCTCGAGTTCGTGATTCCTAAGAACTTGAAATTTGTGACTTCCGCAAAATATAATTATGACGGTCCAATTTAAGAAGATGAGACTTGTTGACATTGGTTGTGAATAATGAAGAACTCTTGGAAGGGGTTTGTGAGGTAATACTAGTAACCGAGAGAAGTGTCATTGTGAGACATGAGTCTTTCCAAGACTTTGATACCACGAAGAAATTTCTGTGAATACGATAAATCACGATTGTATTTCACGGAGGAGTTCTTCCTCAATATATACAGATGCTACACAAAGGTACAGTTGAATACAAATTCTCTAGGAGATAACTATAGAGATGAATTCTAATAGAATACAACTACTACAACTCAGTTATGATGTCCTAACAGAGGTTTATATGGATTGAGTTAATTAGATTTTTTTAAATACAAGATTAAATAATTTATGTCGAATTTTTAAATTTATAATCCAAACCAAACTAATAAAACTTGAGTTTTCAAGCTCCGATTTTTTTGAATTTCTCGAGTTTTTGGGTTTTTTTGATAAAATATTCAGAAAAACGTATGATTACCTTGTGTTTCAAATATTTCTTTTTGTCCTACCAAAATACAACTATGTAGGGTGTTTCTTAAGAAAATAACACAAAATATGATGAGCGATGATACTAAAATATTCAATAAAAATAATAATGAAACCACATAAAATAAATATTGCAAATAAATGAGTCATAATGAAAATAATCATGATTTTAAAGTACTAAATCATGCTAAAATAAGTCTAATAAAAAAAACTAAAATTAGGTTATGTATTTAATTATCTCAACCAATTAAAACTAAATAAGACATATTCAACACTATTGTCATTCTTAGTGTTTAATTGATTATTTTTCTAGCATTAGTATTAATTTAATTTTTTATTTGAGCTTTATTAGAATTACTAACATCTATGAACTATAACCTTTATTGAACCATTTAAAATACTCATTAGTCAAACTTGAAATAATATGTTAAAAGATAAAAACTATGAAAAAGTATAACAAATATTTATAAATTATATCAAAGTAAACACTTTTATGTATAAAATAAATTTTAAAAAGTATATATGTAATGTCGAGTTGATTTTGTCTCATGTTGACTTTTTAAGTTAAAAACAAGCCAACTCAAGTATAGTTGAGTTATTTTTTTCCAATACCAAATCAAATCAAACCAAATTAAACTACTAGTGGAATCTTTTTTCACAGATTGACTCAATTTGTGATTTGGTGCAATTTTCGATTCGTTCACCCCTAGACCCATATATGGCAATTCGTCTAAGCAAAAACTTAAATTGTGCTACGGTCTTAAAAATTAATTCACGTCAAAAGTTTTATATGATTTTTATCAATCTTTTATTCTACCTATATTTCAGTTAGCTTTCTGAAATTTGGCATTAAAAGTGGTGGTTTAATAACTTAGCACATAAGGAAAGTCCTTTTCTTTGCAAAACCCCTAAAACCAGGCCCATTCTTTGGTGATCATATCTGAAATTTAAACTTAATATCAGAAACATATCATGTTCCTTGTGATTTAATTAATTGTTTAGATACATAAGTTATTTTCATTAGTTTTACACGTAAGAGATCTAAAGAAAATATTTTCTTTTATATATTTATTTTGTACATGAGCAAAAATCTTAATTCCTCTTTTCTTTCTCTATGTTGAAAGTCTAATGATCTTTATTGTAACATTCATCGCCCTCCACGAATGGAATCAAAATTTGCATTAAAGAGGTTCATAATATGAAGAAGTGAATATATAAAGAAGACGAAAAGAATTTAATATTTAGTGTACATATATATAAAAAGTAATTTTAATTATATATAGACTATATAAATTTTTTTGTCGAATAAGATTTAATGAACTCTTTAATTCTACATGACTCCCCTACGCGTTCTATGTTTTTCTAAGAAATACTTGAAGTCAATCATCTAGAAAAATGGCATACGATATACCTGAAACTTCACAAATACAATCGTTTACATTAAGAGAAAATCAAATACATTATTATATCATAGGAATACTTAATCAAAAAGAAAACCTAATATTAATAAATACAGGACAAGAAGAAAATTTGTCATAAGCCATAATTAATTCAAACTATAATCATGTTAGCTAATTAACTAATATATATTTACTTATTTGCATAATTTTTTCTTAATAAAATGATCCATGAACCCGTAAATTTACATTAAAGAAAAAGTTAATAACTTTAAAATTTCATACTGTTATTAGTTAGTTATTTTTCCTCATGCATATGAATTGTGGTATTATGAATGGCCACCTTATTCCGATTGGAATAAGTTTGCAAATAGATCCCAATCAAAGGGGATAACTGATAAGAATGATGAGCTCAGCTCAACCATACAATTCTCCTTCTCCATCTATTTGACATCTGTAGTGGACAAATTAAACTGCTTCACATCTTTTCATCAAATGATTGATATTCGAGGGCTGAAGCACATGAATGTTAGGAACATTAACTACTACAGTTTATTTTTACAGGTCACAATTTTACATTTTGAGATCAGATTAAATTTTAAAATTAAGTTAAAGTAAATTAATTTAATATTTAAAATTTAGATAATTAAAAATTATACTCAAATTTATGGAAAAAAACAGTAGCATTCATTCATGCATATGGTTCAGTCCTGGAATAACTTGTCCTTCTCTTCACTTGCTTATTATATATTTCACACAACTTACATTAATGGTGTGATGAGTCTTTTTGCGGCAAAAAGGGTGAATCCAAATCTTACATTTATAATGAGTGTCGATAGGGTGAGTCACATAATTAATAAACTTAAGTACGTGAATCATCTTTAATAAGAGTTAAAGACACTACTTTTTACATTTTTATTTATTCTATTCTATTTTATTTTATCCTATTTTATGTTTTCTTTTTTTATAATTTTTACATGATATATATAAAATTAAATGACGTAATTAGTACATTCAGTATATTTTTAGTTTAAGATTAAAAAATATAATTTTTTCTATTTTTCTGAAACTTTATATTAAATTAAAATAGATCAAATAAAGAATATAAATAAAAGAAAAGGATTTAAAAAAAGGAAGACGAAAAAAAGAAATTATTTTGTTGTAAGGATGTGACCTTAATTATTTTGTTTTAATGGATAAAATTAAAGCAAAAGGAGTGCACCCTTCTCCAACAAACATGTGTAGCAGCGCTAAATGAAGTTTTCATTTTGAAAATATGGCAGAGAGTTTAAAATCAAAATCGATAACTCAGATTAAAAAACAATATTAATTTATTGATAATAAATTATTAATTTAACAATTAATTTTTTTATTATTGAATTATTGATTCTTAATGGTTTGAATTTTTTTCTTAACAGGATAATTGATAATTCGATAGTAAATTAATAGATTATATTTGTAATATTTGGTATATAAAACTCTTGAC
The DNA here is from genome assembly GCA_038996855.1 of Solanum aculeatissimum. Taxonomy (NCBI): domain Eukaryota; kingdom Viridiplantae; phylum Streptophyta; class Magnoliopsida; order Solanales; family Solanaceae; genus Solanum; species Solanum aculeatissimum. The sequence continues at coordinate 1,026 of JBCEWC010006955.1, read as the reverse complement.
TTAGAGTTTAGTTCATATTTTTATTTCTGGCTATTTTAAACTCCCAATTATTCTAAAATATGCCAATGTTTACTTTTGAGCAATGCAATTTGTCAATTCATGTCCATGATTCATTTGGTTTGTCACGTCATTTCTAAGTAATTTTCAATCATTCTTTTGTTATGTCAAATCTTAATGATTAAACTGATAACTTAATCGATAATAATGATTAATAACGAATAAATCAATAACTTAATTGATAACGATCAATAACAAATAAATTAATAATTGATAAGTTAATATTTTGATCATTCAATAACAATTTAACAGGTCTATAAACCGATAAACTTCATAATTGAATTGAACCGATGGACCCAAAATTACCCGAAATGACGGAAATAGCCCAAAGCTCCTTTTATTTTGGTTGAATTACGATGAAATCTGTGCAAATATTGGGAATTTGTCACTATAAATTAAGAGTGAATTGCTTTATCTTTAGTGGTTTGGGATGATTAAATGTCAAAACCCTTCAATTTGTTTGGTGTCTTACGCCCTTGCTTGGAAAAAATAAAATGTTCCCTCGCAATTTATTTTTAGTTGTTAAATTTTAATTTAGTATATTTATTAATAAAATAATTATTTATTTAGTAAATTTATCATTTTATTCTTATATTAATAGGGTCTAAATATATTTACTTATTATATTTTTTTAAAATATTAATTCAATGATAATAAATAAGGATATAATAAAAAAAAATTATTCTATCTTGATTTATTAAAAATGATAAATAAAAATAAAATTTTAAATTGGAAACTTTTGATAACTAAAAATGAATGGCGAAAGTAGCATTTAGTCTCAACAAAGCAAAAATAAAAATATTTCTTATTGCTAGGCACGCATTCAATCCCCCCCAAAAAATGGTATCAGAGCATAGGATTAATATGTTAGGAATATGAGAAGATCACACAAAAATAATAAAAATTATAAACAAATTAAAAAAGAATTAAAACACCTGTATAAAATATATAAAGAACTAAATAAAACTA
>JBCEWC010006954.1:0-18921 GCA_038996855.1 Solanum aculeatissimum | reverse complement strand
TTCTTCCTCCCTCACGGACCGTATAGCTGTACACATACCGTGTACTGGTCCGTGGAACATCACTTGGTCCGTAGTCCAGCCACAAACCCTGGGCAACATTCTGCCTTACCTTACGGGACCACTCACGGGTCGTGAAGGGTCTCACGGACCGTGGGGTGATCCGTGGGACCATACTTTGTCCATGGATTAGACCCTAACCCCTATTAGCCCACTGTACCAACCCACGAGAACCCACACGCACCGTGGACCACTAAAAGGTCCGTGGTCCAGTCCTTAACCCAATTCCAGAACTTTGTTCCCAGCATCCTTTCGGTTATGAGCAGTCTCACAGTTTTGGCCATAACATTCCCATACAAACTTTGAATTGAGTGAAACGAGTTGCGTTAAAAATATAACCCAAAGATCATAAATTTTATATATATAAGCTCACATAGTTCAACCCGTACCAAAAGTTATGATCTTTGAAAGTTTACTGCCCAACCAACCCTACAACCTCATCAAACGATCCGTTTTGAATTCGGCCACCTAAATACAACCCATGACTACAAAAATTCAACCACAACCAGTTTAACACTAACCTTGACCAACCATTACAAAATTAATTTTTTTTTGGATCATTACAAATAAAGGCTTGTATCTTGTGATAACCAGTTCTTGGATAGTTTAGTTGGACTTATGCGTTATAGCCTTGTTATTGTTAATTTTACGTTGTTTAAGCTTCCACATTATTTTGTATTATGTTATTATGATTTTCCTAGGATGCCTTGTCGCGATGGGATATAGATAAGTGCTATCATCACCAAAATTGGGTCATAACAATTTGGTGTCAGAGCACTAGGTTCATAGGTCTCACATGTGTACAAGCCCAGTTGAATAGAGTCTCAAGGATCGGCATGGAGACGTTTTTTGTTTATCTTTGAGAGGCTATGGAGACTATTAGGAAAATTCTCTTTTACTTCTTTCAATTTAGTCATGTGTGGAGTTTTGAGTTAGTGCTGAGTGAAGTGTATTGTTTTTATAGATAGCCAGTACTAGAGCATTAGCTTATGTTTAGGGGAGATACAACCTCTAAGACTGTTCTGATGTACTACTTAAGGGTAGGGATATGGACAGAGTTGGAGGCCGAGAAAGGGGGTGAGGTTGAGGAGCAACACTAATGAGAGACTATGAGAGGTATCTCCCTAAGCTTGAGCCTAAGATTGGAGGAGGTCAGGTCCCTCCAGAGTATGCAGCTACACCTCTATTATAGGATAATTGCCTAAGAGTGTTGGATGTACTCCAGGACATGACACAAACATGTATTGCCACAGGTACACTGGGAGGTTCACAAACCCAAGTAGAGGAACAAGCTCCTATTTAGGGTCCCGCTATTCATCAACTACTAGTTCCTGCACTACTACAGATTGCTCCCAAGATGGTACTTGCAGCTAGTGTTCAGTTGAGCTACGATGGTTTTAGAAGATAAAACCACCCTAGTTTTAAAGTGGTAAGGGTGCAAATACTTATGAGTTCTTGACTTTTTGCCATGAGATGTTGGAGGCTGTTGTCCTAGTTGATCCTCAGGGTATTAGATTTGTTGCTCTTTAGCTTATTGGCACCGCTAGAAAGTGGCAGTGGACTTGTGTGAGGTTTAGACTAGTTAGATCCCCTTTGGTTGAGTGAAAGTATTTGCTTAGAGGTATTTCAGGACTGATTCATTCTATGGAGAAGTCGGGAGGAGAGTTAGATGACATTTAAGAGCTTAACTCAGGGTAGTATGACTATTATAGAGTATGAGGCCCATTTTTGTCAGTTATCGCACCATGCCATATCCTTGATTCCTAAAAAGGCAGAGAGAGTCCACAAATTTATGATAGACTTAGTTTTCTCCATCAGATCCTATGTATTCCGGTCATGCTATGAGGGTGCCTTCTTCCATACTATTATTAGTACTGCCAAGGAGGTGAAGTTGATGGTTCAAGAGGAGTTTGGGGGTCCCAAGAGAGATTGAGCTTCAAGTCAGTATTTTGGTACTTCTTTATGAGATCGAGCTTCTGGTTATTATTCTAGTAATTCTTCATGAGGTAGAGGATTTCATCAGGGTGGTAGTTCATCACAACATCAGGGTTTGCTGCACGTTTTCTTGCCAATTATAGAGGGTGGTTCTGATTTATCCAGTGGTTAGAGATCTAAAGGTCAGGGTGGCTACAACATTCGAGTTTGTTGTAGTTACATTTGTGTTAAAGTTATGGTGCCACTATCTGTATGGAGTCCATTGTGTGATCTTTACTGACTATTACAACCAATAGTATATCTTCAATCAGCAGGATCTAAATTTGAGACAAAGAAGGTGGATTGAGCTTCTAAAAGATTATGACTTGGCTATTCTCTATCATCCCAGGAAGGCTAATGTGGTGGCTGATGCATTGAGTAGGAAGGCTTATAGCATAGGGAGTTTAGCAGCTATCCGAGTTGAGAAGCGACTATTGTCTAAAGATATTCAGAGATTGGCCAATGGGTTGGTGAGGTTACAGATTTCAGAACAGGGAGAAGTGTTTGCTACTATTGAGGCCCACTAATCATTGATGGATCAGATTCATGAGAGACAGTTTGAGGATGACAAGTTATGTATAATTTGGGATAAGTGACTAGAGGTGAATCTAGAGAGGCAGTGCTTGATTCTAATGATATTTTGAGGATTGGGAGTCATATCTGTGTGCCTAAGGTAGGTGATTTGATCAAACTGATACTTGAGGAGCCTCATTGTGCTAAATATTCTATACATCATGGGGCAGTAAAGATGTGCCATGATCTGAGTCAGCATTATTGGTGGTTCGGTATGAAGAGAGATATAGCAGAGTTTGTAGCCAAGTACTTAACATGCCAGTAGGTCAAGTGTGAGAACTTGAGGACTAGTTAAGAGATTTGGAGGATGCCCATTTTCGAGTGGAAGTGGGAACACATTGCACTGGACTTTGTAGTTGTCTTACCTCATACTGTTGGGGTTTTTGATTCTATTTGGGTAATGGTGGATTGATTGACCAAGTCTGCCCACTTCATTCTGGGAAAAGTAAAGTATACAACTGAGAGACTGGGACATAATTGTATTAGTCAGATAGTGAGACTTCACGGGGTCCTAATTTCTATTGTGTCAGATCAAGGCTCGTTGTTTACTTCACAATTTTAGAGGGCTTTGCAGTTTGGTTTGGGTACCCATTTAGATTTAAGTATAATTTTTCACCCCCAGACTGATGGTCGGTCTAAGTGGACCATTACGGTATTAGAGGATATGTTTCAAGCTTGCGTGATTGACTTTGGTACTACATGGGATCAACACTTAGCCATGGCCAATTTCTCTTACAATAACAGTTATCATTCTAGTATTCAGATGGCTCCTTTTGAGACCTTGTATGGTCGAAGATACAGATCGCCCATAAGTTGGTGTGACACAATAGCGGTGGTGAGTATGGGTGTTGATATGTTGAGAGATGATCTTGAGTGGGTGCAGTTGATTCAGACTGGATTGGTGACAACCCAGAGTCACCAAAAGAGCTATGCTAATAGGCGGGTTCGACCTTTGGAGTTCATGGTTGATGACATTATTTGCTTGAAGATCTCACCTTTTAAGGGTGTTGTGAGATTCGGGAAGAAAGGCAAGCTTAGTCCAAGATTCATTGGTCCTTTTATGATTCTTGGTAGTTTAGGAGAGATGGCCTATAGACTTGTCTTGCCACCCAACTTATCTTTAGTCCATTCTGCATTCCATGTTTCGATGTTGTAGTGTTATATTCCAGACGAGTCCCGTGTGATATCTATGGATTCAGTTGAGTTGAGACCTGATTTAACTTAGGAGGAAAAGCCGGTAGCCATTTTAGACAGGCAGGTAAGGAAGTTAAGGATTAAGGAGATCACTTTAGTAGAGGTCCAGTAGAGCCTTAGGCTCGAGAGTGAGGCTAAATAGGAAATAGAGTCAGATTTGTGTACCCGATACCCTCAGTATTTGAGCCTTCAGGTATGTCCCTTATCTAATGTACGAAGATGAACATTATTTTTAGTAGTGGATGATGTAATGACGTCGAAGGTCAATTTTGCATTTTTAACCAAATTACCAGTTTGCCCTTCTCAAAAGTTGTCTTGGATCATTTTTGTTTGAGTCTAAAAGTCAAATTTAAAATTCTTGTAAAACATTGGACTTTTGTAAAGAAAGAGTTTTCAAAGGCTTAAAGTTAAAAATTTTGAGTTATAAGGTTAATTTGAGTTTTGAGTGTCAAAATTTGACTCCATCAGTTCTGAAATGTTGAATCTAGTCTAGGAGAACTTGCAGAACTGAATTTGGAGTTAAAACGGAGATTTTGGGCCAAGAGTTGCATTTCTATTTTATTTTGGATCATAGGTTTGACTTTGGTCAACATTTGGAGTTCAAGGGCTCGTATCGAAATTCCATTAGTTCTAGTGGTTTAAGAAGGTGAAACTAACGCTAGAAATGGCTTCGTTGTAATTTTTAGAGCTTCCGAGAATATTTTGAGTTTTAAAGTCCAAAACTAGTTTAAATGATCTTTCTTGGGTTCTAGGCAAATGAGGTCTCGAACTCAAATTCTGATGGTTCCATTGAATCCGAATTATCATTTCTGGTAGGGTTCCATATTTGTTTGTGTTCACGGAGTTCCGAACAAATTCCCGAGGGATTAGTTCTTGATTTTTGTAGGTTATAAGTTGTTGGTGCAGCTATAGCTGGTGCAACCCACTTGGTTCTCCGCATTTTCCGGAGTGAGCTCATATTCACGGGAGTGGGGACACATTCGTGGAGTTCTAACTTGAATGACCTCTGCATTCACGGAGCTCTTCACCACGTTCGCGAAGCTCCTCACTGTATTTGCGGAGCACTATGGGGCATGCCTCCACATTCGCGGATCAAATTCTCACGTCTACGGAGGTTTAACAAGGCCAATGCTCCGCATTTGCGGATCTTCGTCCGCGTTCATGGAGTACTTATTACACCTGAACAGTAGCTTGTCTTCAAAGACGCAATTATTTCATTTTCCACTATTTTCAATCCTTTAAACTTCGTTTTCAAGAGAGATTTCAAGGAATTTCAAGGCAAATTGATTGGGTAACTATTTTCTAACCTATTTCATTGATTTACATCGATTAATTAGTGTTTTAACATGAAATTTTGGAATTTTAATGGTGTAAATTGGGGATTTCTCAAACTTTGATTTCCAAACATTAATTAATGATTTCTCTCTCATCTTAACTCATGTTTTGAAACCATTTTCACCATTGAACTCATTATCACCTTGAGAATATTTTCATACTTTAATTTTCAAATTTTGTCTACTTTTTCCAGCATGGAATTTTTTACCATCTTTCCCTTTTCATCTGAATTAATTAATTTAAGTGTTAATGGATTCGTTACATGATTACGATGCTATATTTAAATAGATTATGGTGATTTCGGATACCGTAAAAGGGGGAACGTGGGGGATTTGACTTGATACGAGACTTTATTTGAGGAAAGTAGACTTCTAACCTTTTGTTAAGTATGAATGAACCTTTTATGCTCCTATGTATGTGGAATTGAGTACTTTTGGGGTAGAATTGTATCATCGTAGGCTTGATCATGATATTTCGGATTGAATAATTGTTCATATGGTGATATATCAACTTGTAAATTAATTTTGAATTCGCAACCCACGTGATATTGTGAATCATTTGATATTGATAGCGAGATAGTGCTTATATTGTGATATGATTGCTATATTGAGATTAGGGTGATACTGAGACACTAATGATATTAAGCTATTGATGATATTGAGATCATTATGATGTTGATACTATGATATAATTATGATCATGCACATTGCTTCTATTATTATTTGTGCATTGATACTTGTAGTGGCTACGACTGAGAGATGGGTAAGGTAACATGTGGGTTTGTGGCCAAGGTCTTTACTGGTCGAGCCGAGATAATATGTCAGTGGTCTGAGGTCATTACCAGATGGGTGAACATTAGCTGAGGTCATTATTGGTGATGTTCATGTATACATAGTCTATGTGAGACCCCTATGGGTTCCATTCTGAGGCAGTTATCTGGTCAGTGGATGTGTATCGTAGGATGGACATGCATCATGATTGGTGACATTGCATCGCATTTATACATACTTTATGGCATTCACTCCATCTCATATGATACTTGTCTTGATATTACTTTTGTACCTTTTATGAGGTTATATACTTGTTGTATCACTGATTTGAGTAAGTATTGGTTCTATTTTTTATACTTATATATTGAGATATTATGTCAGGTGATGGGTATATCTATACTACTGAGAACTGTAGATTATATATTGTGTTGGGACTTTTCTGAGTGCAGGGTTGTAGTTCGACGGATTGTGATTGGGAGTTAAGGAGTTACTTGTGCTCTTCATTTCTTTACTTTATGTTAGTTCTATTTTGTTGAGTACCCTGTTGTTTGGGGCTCAACCTCTTGCTACATTTTTGTAGGTTTTGAGCATAGTTCACCTAGCTAGCTTGCTGATTATCTTTTGAATCGATCTTTAGATCTATCGAGAGGTAGCTTCTTGTTCCATCAGCAAACCTTCAGAGATTCTACTATTTTGTTTGCGGTCTCCCTATGTTTGCGGTCTCCCTACAAAGGGTCCTACAACCATTAAGTTCATCCATGAGTCATGTTGCAAGTTTGTGAGGCAGAAGCTGCAATTCCAGTAGCTCAATTTTTGTGAAACCCTAACCTATGAGGCAAGATATGACCCGTAAGTCATTCCATGGACCGTGGAGGGGGTTGATGTGCTACCAAAATATAGCACTTTTAATGCTCTAAACTTGGGATTTTGTGCGTTCTCAAAGCGATGTTAGTAGATTTGATGTTTGTTTTTGTTTGTTTTTGCAGTATTTCAGTGTTGACATGGTTCTGAGCATGAAATACAGTTTCTATACCAAAGTGGCAGTTTCCTCTACAGATTGTGTGTTATTCCACAAGTTGTAAAATGGGTATCGTTTGTTCTTCCAGCGAGGGAGTACAAAGTGAAGTCCACTCTATGAGACCAGAGCACGAGTCGTAGACCAACATATGGGTCGTAAAATGAGTTCGTGAATTGAGGAAGCAGAAAGTGAAGAGTCTCTGAAAGCGATTCAGACGAGACCCTTCACGGGTCGTGGAAGACTTCACGACTCATGAAGGAGGTTTCATACAAAGTTCCATTAGCTTACACAGCATTCCATGAGACCCCAACTCACGGGACGTGAACTGTTCTATGGGCCATAAAGTACGCTCGTGACCAGTGCCGACACAATTATCCTATTTCATTTCAGCTTTGTATTTTTAGTACTATAAATAGTATTTTTTAGATTTTTTTATGATTATCAGATATCAATTGTCAGAGAAACAATTATTATTATCAGAGAGAGAAAAAGGAAGAGAGAAACACTTGTGAACATCTTTTGTGATTTTTAATTAATTCAAGTTTGCAATTTTATTGAGATTTTGGATTTTGTTCATCAGTTCTTATTGCGTAAGTTACTTAATTATGCATTCTTCTTTCATGATTTTTGATCAAACAACAAGGACGTATGGCTAAGTCCATAACTAGGGTTATGGGAACCATGATGCACTAGCTAAGATAAAAGCAGATTACTTGCAATTTCTTGAATGGTGATTAGAATGTATTAATTAACGTCTTCAACTTAACTGAATTTTAATGGAGGCCTATATTAGAACTCGCCTAGTATCACCTGCCTGATCCATATGTGACGAATAGAAAAAGAAGTAATCATAGAGGTTGATTGACTATTTCTCAACTAATCAGGCTATTAGGGGTAATAATTTTGGTCTGGGATAAAAAGTGAGGATTAGTAACACTACATCATAGAGACCGATCTAGTAATGTGATGAAATTCACCTAGATTCCCGATCATGGATTTAGGAGAACTTAACTCACTATCATGCACCTACCCACCAAACAAGAGTTGCGAGTATCCGAAAACACTTAGCTAGGAAGTCATGGGGAATATGTCACCCTAGTTAGTTTCTCTTCTGGTTACAAAGAAGTTGTTATTGTAGTTTAGAATTTACTTTTATCGCAAATTCCCCCTTTTACATTTTAGTTATTTTTATTTTCTCTATTTCTAGGAGATATTAGAGTATATCTAGTCAAGTTACAGAAAGTGTGCTAATCTGAGGTCTACCTTAATCCTCGTGGGATTGATCCTAACCAAGTTGGGTTTAAATACATGAGTACAACCGCTTCAAAACCTCCTGAGTAGGGGTGTATGCTAAGCATAAGCGCGGAGTCAAAAACACGGATTTCATGGACAACTCCAATAGTTTTTAATAAAGGGTGTTTTTGACTTCACCAATCCATCTATGTCCTAAACTACGTCATTTTATCTACCCCAACTGCCCTAATCGACTTAACCTCTATAAAGTCCTATTCCTTATTCATTCAAAGCTTTTAATTCCCAAAATTTCTCTTAAGGGTTCTCAATAATTCTCTCTCTAAGTTAAAGGATCCAATGAGGCTAAAGCTTGAAGGTTGATTAAGGATTTTGATATTTTTTTCTCAATTCTAAGAATTCTACTTGAGGTATGTAGGACTTCATTCATGGATTAATTTCATCCATGAAGTCCAATCCAAAACCTTCTTTTTATAAAAATTCATAATGATCTTTTATGGGTTTTTAAGATATGATTCCCAATGCATCGATTATGATTCTTATATGATGATTATGAATAATTATGATGAATTTCATGGTATATATGATTTCCAAGTAAAAGTATATGATTTCAAAGTATGCATGATTAGGGCTTAATGATTTAATGTGGGTTCCTTCATTGATGACCTAATTTGAATTCAGTTTCATGTTTCCTCTATGAATCTTACTCAATTGCATGATTTTGACTCAATTGTTCATGGAACCACACTTAGCCCCAGTCTCCTACGATGAAGTTGTGAACTTCTATGCATATGATCTTAAATATGAACAATATGTTTTAAATGATGATGATATTATGACAATGATGATATTATGAAAGCTATGAAGATGCTATGATAAAGAGGGTGTTGAAAACCTTAATGTTTATAATGATTATAAAGTGGGAATGTCTACCCACACCATGATGAAAAGCTTTATGAATGGACTATTCTTAAGACATAGTAGTCTATGAAAGATTTTGACTCCTCTTAGCTCGATGTAGAGTGAACATCGAGATTTCAGGTAATAGTTCGCATGGTCTTATGAATGTCGGTTATCATCTTATTCCCACATATGTATGCTAAGGTTATTAAAGGATTTTTAATGACGTCTCTCCTCATAATTGTAAACTTGCATGCTCATATATATTGTGTCCTTATCTTATGGCCTATGATTATGTATATTAGTATTATGATAATGTCTTTTGATTTATGGAATACCTACATACTTAGTGCATTCTATGTACAAATGCTTACTTCTTTGCCTGCATGATCTAACTATGTAGGGATGGACGATGAGGAGATTGTTCCATTTCATGGATAGACTTAGATCTTGAGCTTGAAGACTTATTGGTGAGTTCCCATATTTCATGAACAATCCTTATGATGTGTTCTTTTATGTTGAGACTTTAGCACTTTTATTCTTTGATGTATGTCTTGAGGGTGAGCTACCAAGCTATGCGCTAGCACCCACCAAGATCTATGATATAGAGGCATGATTTGGACCTTAATGGATTGATGTATATTCCGTCTTGGGAACTATGACACTCTTACATTTTATGTATTTCCGCTTGCTTATTATCTTGTATGCTTATTTTACCTTATAAATACTTATGATATAAACACGAGGCTTGGATGAGATGCCTTCGGATGTAAAATTTGTTTTGTCACAGCTAAGCCCTAGCTCCAAGTCGTGACAAATGTGAAATCAGAGCATAAGGTTTGTGAGCATCCTAGGGAGTCGAACATGCCTCCAAGTAGAGTCTTGTTCATTGTTGTAAAGTGTTCCACACCTATGAATAAGAGGTTATAAGACATTTTAGGAAAACTTCACTTCTTTTGAACTCTAGGTCATGTCTTTTAAGCTTCCATGTCCTAATGTTTGTTGCTTGGTATTTTTAGAAATGGCTTCAGGACATGCTCAATTACCAAGGGAAAATGATGTTAATGCAAACCTAGCTCCTCCGGCTCCTCAAGCTCCCCAAGTCCCCCAAGTGGACCAAGTGTCTAATGATGCGTTCCAAGCCATGATCACTATGTTGGCTCAAGTTATTGCTTCCCCAAATACTCCTACTCCAGCTTTGAGGATAAAGGATTTTGCTAAAATAAATCCCCCAGAGTTTCATGGTTCAAAAGTGGATGAGGATCCACAAGCGTTTATTGATGAGACATATAAGGTAATAGAGATTATGGGGATGTCTTATGAAGAGAAGGCCAAATTGGCAGCCTATCAACTTAAGAGAGTTTCTCAAGTATAGTTTACTCAATGGAAGTATGAGAAAATTAAAGAAGGTGTCATCAATTAGGAGGTGTTTAAGGCCGCCTTCTTTGATCGTTTCGTCCCTCTTGGGCTAAGGGAGGCTAAAGTGATGAAATTCATGAAATTAAAGCAAGGAGGAATGAGTGTGAGGGAATATGCCCTCAAGTTTAATAAGTTGTCCAAATTTGCTCCTTCTTTGGTGGCCGACTCTAGGGCCCACATGAACAAGTTCACTTTGGGGGTGTCCAATTTGGTGAAGATGGAATGTAATGCTGCCATGCTCATTAACGAAATGGATATCTCTAGACTTATGACTTATGTCGAACAAGTGAAGAGTGAGAAGTTGCAAAAGATGAGGTCAAAGGAATCTAAGAGGGTTCGTTATGAAGATAGGTTCTCATATGGCAAGTTCGGTGGTGGCTGATTCCAACAAGTCCAAAGGTTTTCTAAAAGTTTTCCCTAAAGGTTTGATTAAGAGAAAAGGGAAAATCCTAAGGCTCAAGGTCATTTTGTGAAAGGTGGTGTTATTCCTCCTAGATGCCCCAAGTGTGGGAGGAACCATGTTGGTGAATGTTTGAGAGGTTCCTGTGCATGCTTTGGTTAAGGAAATATGGGACACAATATTATCGAGTGTCCTAATATTGCTAATAAAGGTAGGGAAGGGCATCCTCAAGGTCAAGTGGTTCAAAAAGAGCAAGTGCAATAGGGTGCCCTAGCTTAGAGTGGTGGCCCACGTGGTGGTTACCGGTATGTTGATGAGGCTCCCAATGTGGTAACCGATATGGTGAAAGTATTTGATCATAATGTATATGCTTTGCTTGACCTTGATGCCAATATGTCTTTTGTTACTCTTTGTGTTGTCATAAAGTTTGATATATCTCCGAAAGTATTGTTAGAACATTATTTGATCTATACTTCTATTGGTGAGTCAATCCTAGCAAAGAAAGTCTATCAAAGTTGTCCTATTTCTGTCTTATGTAAAGACTTGCCATATGATCTAGTTGAGCTTGATATGATCGATTTTGATGTTATTCTTAGTATGGATTGGTTGCATGTATCCTAGCTTCTATTGATTGTATCTCGATCTTTATCCAAACAATCACATACTCATGTCAAATCTTATTAAAATTCATGATCACTGCAAAAATTTTGTATATCAGAAGTGCATAATCTAATTTATCACTATGTGTTTATGTAACTCATCATAATAGTCTACGTAGCTTTCATCAATAAAGTAGTATCAATTTAATCCAAAATCCTAAATAATCATATAGATATATAAGTCTTTTCTATTGTGCACCCATAATTCACCTATCATGATTGAACAATCCAACCTAACATAAAATATACAATCTCTCATACATCAATATTTGTCACCCAAACCAAGACCGAGTATTGAGAAAAGTAGCTAATAACTTTTAAATAACCTTTGACAAATCATCCCACCTTGCATTGTCACATCTAAACTCAATGCGAAAAACCCATGCAATTCTAGCTTTGAACTAAGAATCTATATATGCTATTTTACTTCTTCACTTTTTAAACTTGTATCCATCACATAATGCTGCTAGGACCTTTAAGTGCTTAATCCATACTCAAGACCTAACCCTAAATGCTCAAACTCTTTGATGACCAATGCTCATGTACTTTTTCTCTACCAATTTATCATTATTATTTCTTTGCAAAAACTCCATAGTAGATTTCCTTCTTACTTTATACCAAACTCCTCAATGAAAATTTTATTAAGCATCTTTCACAATCAGAAATGATAAAATTTACAATTGAAATCATGTACAAGTCCTTCCAAATACTTGATAATCAACAAAATTAATCATTTCATTATCTTGACAATCCAGACCTTAATAAAATCAACTATCATGAATGTAAACTTACAACGAAAATCTAAATTTTATATTCAAACCGTACAAACTGATCCTCTTACCTATCAATGTTAGCCCATACATTGAAGATTTCATAAAGTACCTCATCTTATCTTATCATCAATCACTTATCCATCAACCTTATCAAGCCATTTTATTAAAACCTAAATTGTACCGATAATCAAACTCGAGACTATTTTAGGACTTATCACAACACCTAAGATAATTGCCTATACACTTTACTCTCGAAGACTGGTAAATTCTTGACACCATTACCATAAGTGGAGGTATACGGATGAAGTCATACATTTTTTAACCTTACTTCTCAACATCCCCAAAGTTAGATCCTTGAACTTTGCAATTAGAGTAAGTATCCTTACTCTTAACTCCTCCCGAAAGCCAAACTATACCCCACTAATTCTTTTATTATAAGTTGAAATCCTTTTAATCCTACTCGAGTAGTTCCCAACATATCATACCACTTCATGTGTAATTACACTACTCATCAAGTGGTAGAAAACTGTGCTCTTAGATATTCATGAGTCATCATTATCATAATGGGTCGCTTTACCAAAAAATGTTTACCATATAGTACATTTTGATCATAGTACATCAACTCTTATTACCATGCTCAGTAACTCATGCTAGCTTTACGAAGTTGATAGTGCTATCAATGTGACACCTCAAATTTCATTATATTGTCTAATCACGTGAATTAGCCAGTTCCCCAATATACTTTCTCGCTGGCACTCTTAATGTCCTCCATGTAGATATACTTATTGGAACTTTCTTTACTCATAAGCCTATCATCTCTGTCACTCCATTCCTTTTGGCTTATACTAAAGTTGTTAATCTCTGATTAGATTCTTGAAATAAACATCACACTTAAACGCATCAATACCATACCAAGATCCACCATTATGACTTTTCTTCCAATAAATGCATAATTCAAATGCTCGTAGTAACAACCAGTTCATTTCTCAAATGTGACTATAACATAAACTCCATTACCTAAGTAGGTGGAACAATTGACAACTCTTTAGTAGTTAGTATGTGCACTTGATAATCGATATCTCTGCTTTCATATATTATTAGTACAATATCAAGAAGACCCAATAGATCTACCACTATAACATATCATACCTACTAAAAGGATCATATACCCAAATAGCATATACTCTTCTTCTCATTGAATAACTGCAATATATTATTGAGATGGTTTTGTCTCCAGCCGAAAGCGATATGCATTCCTTTGCAAGTCATCGACAACAGAAGCAACACAATCTATAACATTAACTAAATAGAGACAGGTACAATCATAGTATTCATATTATATCCCTTCTTGATATACACTCACTCTATGAAACCATAGTAGAAGTTCTTATCTCGATTGATGCAACATCATCCTTATTATACACTAAATCAACTTATCCTTTTATGACTAACTCCACAACTGTATTCTTCAATTTACTATACTCATAACTTAGTCACCCTTAACTATTCCATACTTAATTATCAAATCACTTTGGATATCTAATAAGTTACGCAAGTACCACTCTCATTGTTGAATAATTAAACAAAAAAGGGTAGACACTCATAAAATCTCAGAACCATTATTCATCTCCCAATACTATACTTTCAAAGTACATCAGCGGACCATTACCTTACTTAATCTCTTTGATTCACAAAGCATTTAAGGTCTGACCACACATCCTTTCCATAAGTCCATCACTTCAGCCTCAAAATCATATTTAACACCAAAACTATGTGATGAAATCACAAATGCATGCATGAAGAATAGATAATGAAACCTCACTATAAGTAAGAGAATGAAATAAAACTACATAGATTAGATTGGACTCAGAACGCACGATAGGGATTGAAAGAACGAAAGAGAGTTTTTTGCTAACAAACTTCATAGCCTCTTGAAGATAAGAAACAAACGTCTCCATGTTGATCTTTGAGACTCTACAAGACTACGCAT
Organism: Solanum aculeatissimum; assembly: GCA_038996855.1. NCBI lineage: Eukaryota > Viridiplantae > Streptophyta > Magnoliopsida > Solanales > Solanaceae > Solanum > Solanum aculeatissimum. Next base: position 4,608 of record JBCEWC010006954.1, on the reverse strand, counting down.
GTACATATGTGAGACCTATGGACGTGGGGATCTAATACTATTTTGTTACAATTTAAACTCGGGTGTGATAGGACTTGTCTTATCCCACGAAGACAAGTCAACCATTGGCAATAATAATATAGGTAAAAGAAAAAATTAATGTGGAATTAAATGAAGTTAACAACTAAAGCAAATATTCGAGCCATATCTAGAAACCATTCTCAAAATCAGATGTTACATGTACAAGCCTCTAATGATTTTCAAGGAATGAAAAAGTCTTGAATGACTTTGATTCTCAAATAGAATAAAAATAATATAATAAAGGGATCTAAGGGTTCATCAAAAAGACAAACGACTACCTCCTAAGAAAATTCTAAAGCTTAGACCGAATAAAGAAGGAGAGAAAGCAAGAAAATTTAGGCTTAACACCTACTCAAGTGTAGAAGCAAGTAGTGAGTACCAAACAACACAGCACTTAGCAAGTAAATACTAAATACAAAGTAAAGAAATGAAGAATACAAATATTTCCTGACATACTACCCGAACCTCTACAAAACTATCACCTACAAAAAATATCAATCCAACCTATACAGTTTACAATACATGTAGCACATAATTCATCAATCTTGTAATAATCAAACAACTCATTATAACCAAGTTCATGAACTAATAAGTCACCGAAAAAATATACATAGTTCATAATGAGAAAATAAAATGTAGAATATTATAAATGCAATGTCAAATAACATAATGCATGTCTATCCTACAATACATATTTATTGATCAACTCAAGCCAAAACTCATGGAGGGAACACATGAACAACTTAGCCATTGAAACCATTTTCCTTTGGCATATTCATAAGTGGATGAAATCATTTTATTTTGACTTTTATCATTTTTAGCCAGGACTATTTTTCTTTAACTCGTATCAATCTCGCTATAATTATTTTTCTTTGACTTATTCATATCTAGCTAGAACTATTTTCTTTCAGCTTTTATGTAACTGTGGATCTCAATCAATATTTAGAACCAAACAAATAGACAAGTTTAAGTAATGCATGAATATATGAAGAGTCTACAACAATAAGTCATTTAAGTCAATCATTAATGGTACTATTTCAGTAATAGAATCAATATCATGAATCAAGTCTTTCAATGATAGGAGCAACATCCTCAATCAAGTCTTTCAATAATAGGATTAACATCATCTATCAAGTCTTTCAATAATAGGATCAACATCATTAATCAAGTTTTACAATAATAGAATCAACATAATTGACCAAGTCTTTCAATAATAGGATCGACATCATCAATCAATCAGTAATAGGATCAACATCATCAATCAATTAGTAATAGGATCAACATCATCAATCAAGTTTCTCATCTCAAAAATAAATTTGTACACATAATAATATTGTCATTTTATTACCCCGTCACATATTATTAGATCATTTCATAAATAATTTATCTCATAGTCAATCCCCATTACTTTCTAACACATAGAAGGAAATACAAGGTTCAACATCCCCAACTAAGGTTTAGAAATTTACTTGTCTTAATTCAATCAAGCAATTAATCAGACACTTTAGCCTTCCCTGTTCATTGGGTATTCAATTCAATAAAATTTATTCAAATATGGAATCACAATAATATCAAAAGAACAACAACACTAATTTCATCAATTTTTAGAACTCAGACTGAACTCGACCATGCTTTTCCTTTCTTTATAGCCCCTCGAAGCAGCTCCACTGTTAAAATATAATTCACAATGTCAACACGACTAGTTTGGCTGTATTATCTCAAGAAATGGGTGAAATTAGACATAAAGGGTCAAAAATGGGAAAAATGAACCCCACACCCAAAATAACAAATAAAAATTCTAAACACGATCCCCACGATATCCCAAGCCTACAACCGAAAATTCAGCCCAAAATGAGCCCCAGAAGACTGAGAAAAACACCAATATGAAGTTGAAATTATTTTTCACCAGAAGAACATTCTTTTCAAAACTTTTTTGATCTAAATTCTCAAAAACCAGACAACAACAACCAACACCCATCTAATCATCGCATTTCCCTTGGAACGTAGAATAGTATAGGCTCAAATTTGATTCAATTTCATCAACATTCAGTTTTGAATTCAACTTACAAAGTTTTCACAAAAAACGAGAGCAACAACAATTAAAATGAAAAATTTACTTTGAAATACTTGTCAAATCCTAAAACTAACTTCACCACGGCGATCCTTGCGAACATATGAGTCACATAGAACTTTGAATCACGAAAATCAAAGCTAAAATGAAATTTTTATGAATTGATGAAAATGAGAAATGAGGCTAGTTCGCGACTGCTGAACCCATTTATAAACCACCAGGTCCTTCTCCGTGAACGCGGAGCTGGGCCAAGGCTGGCCTCTACAATCGTGGCATTGACCTCCACGAATGCGGAGTACAGGTGCTGCTAGTGTTGCACCAGCTCAAATCCAACTTTTTCCAGGTCATTTTTTAGGCTCCTGAAGTCTGATTTCCACAAACGAACACTGTACCATACCAATTTCAACATTCCAGATCTCACGATGAGTCAGATTTTCCAACAGATACCTCTACAAAAAAATGAGTACCCCACTTCCTTTTAGCTAAAATAAGCTAAAAGAATAAGGGGGTCAAAATGTCACTGGATGACCCTAACAATTAGCGGAAGGTCATTTTAGACTTTTTTCAGTATTTCAGAGCTGATCATGCCATCAGTTTTCGATTCCGAGCGTGTTAAGTTGGGTTTTAACGGAAAAACACTTTTTAGCTTCCAGTTAAACTCATTTTGCAACTTTCAGCTCAAATTCATACTAGAAACCTACATTCTCGAACCAACCACCCTCCTACCATAATTTGGCCATTCTAAAACTAATGGAACTGTCAGAATCACATTCCAAGGCTATTTACCAGAGTTTTATCAGAAAACTCATTTTGGTAGTTTTAACTTCCCACCAACCTGTAAACTCACACAATTCACAACAAAAACACCCAATAACCATCCCAACAGGTCATAATAAGTCCAAGGTCGCTATACAAAAGTTAAGAACAACACAAATAATGTAGAAACATAGAGTTGACCTATAGGTTCATTACACTTACCATGTGGCGGCTTGTGGTTAGCCATGTCGGCACTATATTTTTAATTATTCAACAACTGCTCAAACTTAATTTTGATGCTTTGGCCTCATCCAAAGTCGAAATATTATAGTCCATATATGAAATCTAATCAAAAATAATATTTCAAAATCAACATTGTAGTCAAAATTCCCATCAGAGGTCATTTTGTTCCAATATGGGTCCCCTTTCATATATCAAAGTCTACCGAAGGGGCCAAAACACACCTGAAAGCCTCAAGAATCAAATGAAAGATTCTTCTTTAACCAAACTCAATGATCTGGAGCTAATCAAACTGTCAAAATTCCCATTTGGGAACGTTTACTTAGGATGTTGACTAAAGTCAACTATTGACCTGTTTTGGTGGCTAAATTTACAAAACTCGATATAACTACACCAAATATGCTCCTAGTCTAATTTGGTTATTCTAGAGCTGATGGAACCGCCAAAATTCTACTCCGAGACCATTTACTAGGACTTTATCTGAAAATTTATTTTACAATTACAATCTCTCTTTCAACTTGTTGTATTGTGATCAGTCTATTAGTTTGATGATTTTTCTTCACCTTGTTGTGTTAAAGTTGTATAAATCTCAATCAACTTCCCCAACAACCAACTAATAGTATCAATAAGTCAAAAATGGCTCGAGATCACTATGCACATGCTCAAACTAGTAAAATGATCACAAAAATATAGAAATAACCTGGAGGGTTATTACAAATCTAAATCGTTATTATTAAGGTGGGGTAAAGTTTTTATTATCCAAGTTGATCTTGACCAACAATATTCTTCCATAGAGGGAATGACCCCATAGCAGCAACGCCATCATGGTAGGATGGGACCTACCATAGCAAAATCAACGAAGCTCGAAAATTTGAAATACAGATTCTTTTATAATTTTCCTTCTCTTTGGTGGTAAAATCGATGAGAGTTATCCTAGAAATCCTCAAAAGGATGCTCTAGGATTGGGAAGAAGGTATAGAAGGGACCCTAGTACAAGAAAGGATTTAACCAATAGATTTTAAGCTACCTCTACCATTTTGCTTTAACGGAAGTCAGAAATTGTACTATCCTTCTTCCGCATCTGCTTGGTGCCTTGGTAGGTTAGATTTTTCTTCTTAAGTAGTTGTAAACCTATTTTGATCATATAGTGTAATATAGATTGATGGGAGAGATCATTCTTAGGCCTTTGGTCATGGAGTCTGGATGGCTAAGTGTGTGGTATTTTTTGTTAGGGTAGGAATATACTATGTGAGTTGTGATTAGTCTGTGACTAACGGTAATGGTTTAGTCCTTGATTGTTTGCCTTAGTACTTCTTGTTGAGGTGATTGTTGGTCCATGTAAATTTATAAGTAACGAAATTATTGAGTTATTGTGAGATCCGGAGACTTGTGGTAATCAAGAAGTGTAGCGCCCTTACTATTAAATCTTGTACGCACTTTAAAAAGAATGTTCCATAGAGATAAAATCAACCCCTACTTCC